>CANUEX010049091.1:0-23195 GCA_948099535.1 Jatropha multifida
GGCATGTTTTGTTTCTTCTAAACATGGGTTTTTAAGTATTTAAGTTAGGAGTGAATGGGTATTTATGAGGAATGATTTTGATTTGGGATATAAGAAAGATTTGATAAGAATTTACAAGTTGTAAATTAAGAAATTTTGAAACAATAAATGTTGAGCAATGGAATGTTTAACTAAGGAATTATTTTATAAGAAATAAGAATATTTATTAAGAAATAAATTTGTTTTGGGCTCCTATGTACGTTGGTTGAAATGTGATATGATATGATTCATTTATGTAAGATGAGCATGTTCGGCTTTAATGCCTTTATGATATGATATAAGCTATGATCATATGCTAGGCTCTGAATGCCTTATGTTTAAGCGGACGCGCTTATTACGTATAAGTAAGCTTAAATGTCTTTATCTTATGATTGACGACCTAAGGCCAAATACGTTATGATATGGAATCTAATCTATTATTGTTTCTCCTAATACGTTGAGCCCCAAGATAAATGAAAGTAATCACGCATATGTTTTAGATGCTAAAAAGGAACACATTTGATATGTTTTTATTAAAGGTAAAGAAATAAATTTAAAATGAACACTTTATATATTTATATGATTTTGTTAATTTATGGTTAAATTTACATATGACTTATGTTTTAAGTAATTTTAATATAATGGAGATTTCATTATTATTTCTAAGTGTTTTATAAGAAATATATTCAAGTATTTCTTTTCTATTAGCACCACTGAGTTATATACTCAGTGTATTGATTTCTGTCACGCGCAGGTTTAGACCAGAGAGTACTACTTGAAGACCCAAGGTTTAGCATCAAAGGAGAAATACCACCTTTGGGTAGGACATGTATTATGGCATAATTTGCCATGTAAATATAAATAGTGTAAATGATTGAGGTTGTATATATTTTAAGCTTGTAATATATTAAGAGTTGTGATTAACTAAGTTATAATAACTTACTATATTTTTTGTGCATAATTATAGACAATTAATCCGATGTATGAATGTATTAATGTCACGATAGAACCTAAGAGAATTGATGGCTGATTAGAAGTGCTAGTGATTTGTTATCATGATTTGGAGTTATGGGAGTTTGGAGGAATAACTGGGAGTGTTTATGTTTTCTTTGTGTAGCAAGTGAATTTTTAGGGGAAACTCTTGCGAATTTTTCCTAGGAATTTCCCTAAGCTTTCATCTATTTATTATTTTCCTTTTTTTAAAAAAAAAGGAGGTTATTAAAATATTACTTGCCACCTTAAGAAGACTTAACCACTTCTAATATATGATCTTAGCCAGTAAGTAAGATAAGACGGTGCTCCGGCACCGAATGTGGCATCCACTGTCTGGTTCTCTGAGATTGGGCGGTGGGTGTTATAGTAAGAGTGGGCTTCCCGTCAAGCCAAGCACTGAAGTTGGATTGTGGGCATGTCTATGTAGCCATACAAGTGTTTCCGCTAATACCAAGGGAAATGGCATACAGTGCCTCGATATCTGCTCAACAATAGGTAATACCTTGAGGCTACCATAACCATCAACACCACTAAGAAGTAAATATTGGCTGAGAATACAGAAATAGGTAAGTGAAAGCTAGAAAGGGCTAGCACGATTCATGTTCATAGCATGGTCAATAAGGGGACGCAGTGGTGAGACGCCAAATTCAGGTTCATAATCAGGTAATTCATGGACAGAGAAGCCAAAAATCAAGGAGAAATGAGAGATGAGATTCCCATGTAACTAGGGCAAAGCCAGGAGTTCTCTAACCACTGGTCATCTTCCTGAGATAGCACTGAATTCCTTAAATAGCTGACAGATCTCAAAGTCATTGTAATAGAATAGATTTTCAGTAGGATCAAAGTGGTCAATTAGCCACCTTAATAGCCCAGGTTGAATATGGATGTTTCGATAACAGCTCAAACCTTTGAGTTCAAAAGGAGAGAGCAATTCTCAATTATCAAGGCTGAGACTTCTGAAAAATGTGTTGAATATAGGAGCTAAAGACTAATCCATGGCGAGGTAAAAAATAGAAGAAGAGAAGAAGTTGTGAAAAATGCAGCATGAATATGGTGATTTTATAGCAAAAAAAGAAAAAGGAGATGTATGGACAGCTGTTTACAATGTAATATGAGTTGGATGCTATTTCGCAATCAATATGATGTTTAGCTGTA
The DNA here is from genome assembly GCA_948099535.1 of Jatropha multifida. Classification (NCBI taxonomy): domain Eukaryota; kingdom Viridiplantae; phylum Streptophyta; class Magnoliopsida; order Malpighiales; family Euphorbiaceae; genus Jatropha; species Jatropha multifida. The sequence goes on from CANUEX010049091.1 coordinate 2,167, forward strand.
ATACACCAATATCATAAACACAACTTTTGATAAGTTGTTTAATATCCATAAGGCCAATGTTTACAATCATTTCGAATTGGATTTGAGACAGATAAAGTAAAAAGAAAAAGAGAGCAATCCGCTGTCAGGAAGGACCTATTCAGTGGCCTCATCACCAAATTCTTCTTCCTCATCTTCCACATCCTCACTAAACTCTTCAACATCGGCAATCACATGCCACCTCCGACCAACTCCTCCACTGGCATGCCCACCTAACGACCACCCACGGGTGCGATCGATAGTAAGACCCATGCCTAGCCTCTGCAAGATACATTGTAGGCAAAATTAGGTGCATTTCATGCATACATGATACATACATTATCTGCTCATCAGTAAGCCTCAGTGTCGCGAGACATGCCACCTCATAAAGCTGGCTTAATCGTTGTAGTGAGCTACCAGCACCTAAGAAGTAGAACAGGGGCAAAGACAGAAGTGAATGGTCAATGGACAAAGTAATGTGAGGTAATATTCAAGACAAAAGGGATGGGAAAAGTTACTCACATGAGTGCATTTTATGCTGTTAGCCGAAATGGACTCACACGGGTGCTGTCCAACATACCCTAAACAATCTCACCTGTATAGCCTAAAGTGAAAGAAAAGGAAGCACTCAGACCATGCTCTGGCATGCTAATGATGACAGCTGTATCGGGAGCTCGAGGCTCAAAACTTCTCCTCACGTGCTTGCCACGTTGCTGTGGCTGCTGCAAAAATGAAGGTGTAAGTTTTGATTAAAACACAAAGATACTGGGGCAAAGCTAGAAAGAAAATATTGCAAGATAAAGCTTATCAGGTTGGGAGCCACACCTTGTCCTAGCTCCTCTACATTAGCCAATGGGTCAATATGTCTCGGAGGAGGAAAGCATACAAGAAGTTGCGTCCAAACAAAAGCGGGATAAGCACCAGGCTCAAAGTCAACTAGGAGGTTGGTGGCTACAGTCCCTCTCCTGGTTGAGGCAACTACCTATTCCAATATGATGGATCTAGTGAAAAGCATGTGTTAGGGGACTGCATGTGGAACTCTCTTATGCTCAGGGCCCAGCTGCCACTCCTCGCTCTCTTAGATAATACATGTCATTAAACATGCCGGCAAGAAGCAAAAACAATGGCAACTTGAACAAAATTAGGAAATTCAACAGCATCTCCCCAAGGGTATCAAATTACCTATGTAAAAAGAGAGAGAAAAGGAACTAGAATCTGAATAAAGAAGATAAGAAAAAGAGAGAAGGAAAGAAAAAAAAATAATAAAAAAAGAAGGAAAGGAAAAATGAAAACAAAAGAAAAAGGATACCAAGAAAGAGGAGAAGGTAAGCATAATTTGATACCTGTTCCCACTTTAAACCGTTAAGCAATTGCCTAAAAATCGCAAGTTTTGGAGAGGTGTGGGAATACATCTTCGTATAGTGCTAAGCATGGACCCGAGGTAGTGTAGTCGCAGTTCGCCCGAGAAGCCAAACAAGGCGAAGCCATAGGAAGAACATGATGCTCGCAAGCCCAAATCTGTGCCATGTAATAGTCAGTCAGTCAAATGAGCATGTAATAGGCATATAAACAGGAAGGAGAATGGTTTTTTCATACGTCAATAGCCCTCCTATAGCCCACCTTCAGTTGTGCACCTATGACGCAGAGATCCATGCCATAATAAAGATAAGTGAGTATGGCGTAACCCTAATTAGACTATTTAGTCATGTCCAAGTCTTGAACGGGAGGAAGAAGCACCAAATCAGCATCATTTCCATAGTTTATGAAGAGAGTGGTTGCCAACAGATAAAATAAATAAGCCCTAGTGATAGTATCCACATCCATCTCCTCAACTTACTCTCAAGGCATCTCCCAATAATGAGAGTAGGTGCTCTTGTGACAAACTCACCAGTCCAAAATAGGAGGCTCCATGCCAATGGCAGCTCGCAGACCTCGGCGATCCAGAGTCCATAATCCATCATCGAAAATAATAGATCTCCTACCAAATGGCAGTCTAGTAATGACAATGAACTCTACCAGAGTGATGGTCATCTCACCGAAGGGGAGATGAAATGTATGTGTGGAATCCATCTATCGCTCCATCAACGCTAAAAGGCTGGCTGGTAGAGTCTTTTCGGGCCCCCGAAGTAACGTGTCTAAAAAGTGACCAAAACCTGCCTCACTTATACGGGACTGTACTTGCTCTGGTAGTCGATCAAACCATTTGCCCATAGCATATATGTTACCATCAGATTTTCCACGGCTTGCAGCCGTACAAGCCAAGGTAATGTGTTAATATTTTGATTAAAACACTTGATATCACATTTGATGCAGGATAAAACAAATGAGAGAAGAAATGGTATAAAAAAGAGTGAAAGCAGCATAAAATGCAATAAGACAAACACAACTAGTGCAGGAAAGGCAAAACTGGTGCACGCCAGATGCATCTGGCGCAGGGTTGATGCACCAAACGCAAGAAACAGGCACAACCTTCTAACCAAACAAGCGTAAGGCTAATTCACTAGACGCAAGGAAACTGGCACATGCCTATTACAACTGGTGCATGCCTCATATGTCTAGCGCATGCCAAACTGTACTGGCTCGTGGTAGTTCGGGCCAACATAGACCCAGAATGCCCAAACTCAACTTTCAGTGAATTGTATCCCAATTTTTTGAATTATAACCTAATAATCATGCTTTTCTAGTGAAAATAATGCAGGAAATTTAAAAGGAAAGCATCGAGTTACCTTTTGCCCCAACATAAGTGGTGAGGCAAATCATGTTGTAGACAAATGTTGGTACTCGCATCTGGGATAAACTCTTGTAATTGCATGTCGTGACTCAAATCTCTAGTTATGGGATTGATAACTATGTTTCCAAGAAGCCAATCTATAGCGCCTTCAATATCCATTTAAAGAATCAAAGAAAGTGAGAGAGAAGAGAGTTGAGAGGGTTTGAAAATTGTAAGTAAAGGAAAAGAAACCTTATGATCACTTTTCTAGTTTTATAGGAATTAGTGGGCCAAAAGCCCAAATGTCAAACCCACAAGCCTGGCCTGGTCACGCAACCCAGCAACAAAACCCATTTCACATGCCTCACCAATGGATTGTTAATATATGAGCCAAAGTCCCATGCCGGCAATGGCAGGTAAGTATGTCCTACCCCGTTGAGCATGAAATAAAATATTTTTCAATAAATAAATGGAGAATAAGAATGGAAATTTAAAAGATAAATTTTCCTTTTCACACATATGCATAAGCATATCAATTTTTGCGAGGTAAAATAATTTTTTTCAAAAAAAATAAATACCTCGATTTGTGCATCAATTTATAATTTTTCATACCACTTATGATAAATTTTTTTTAGTAAAATTTAATGGGTGTACATATGCACACATGCTTGAATCCCCAATGGAATTGCAGTTTATATCACTTCACAAACACAGACACACTTCCCTAGGCCTAATCGTGGGATCTCTAATTGTAAGCGGCCAGAAAATGTTCCTTTTGGCAAAAATTTGGTTTTTACAGAAATTCCTTAGCATAGTCAACATGATAAATGATTGCCTTTCAAGCAAGAAAATTTCCAATGAAGTTCCGTTTATCAAAGTTGTCGAAATATGGCGCAACCAATCCTTCGAAGGTGTTGGATATCAAAGTCGTCGAAATGTGGTGCAACCAATCCGTCGAAGGTGTTGGATATCAAAGTCATCGAAATGTGGTGCAACCAATCCGTCAAAAGGATAACCTCCCCATAGGAAGAATTTCAAACTTTACGCTGCTGTTTGGCACATCGCACTGTCTGAAAGGATAACCCCCCCATGTGGAGCATTTCAAAACTTTACGCCGCCATTCGACGCAATGCACATAAAGTCACCCCGTCGTGGCGCATCGTCCGAAAGGATAACCTCCCCACAGGGAGCATTCCAAAATTTACATTGTCGTTTAGCGCACCACAATTTATTTAAGCCATCATTTGACACAAAAAATTTAATTTTGTGCTTTAGGTCAACTATGCTAAAACCATCCAAAGTGATGCCCCTCCAAAAGAGGAGCAATCCAGTTCAAGCCGTCTAATTTTGGTGCATCAAGTCAACATCTGGAATGGAGCTGTTCCAAATCCCTAGCAAAGCTAGCAACTTTCAAATCAAACTGTCTAAAGGATGCAAACCAAGTAAGTACTTTACTACTTACGCGTCAATTTTGCATTTTGATAAAATCTTGCTTAACAAGCAAAATATTATCAAATGGGGGCAAACTGTAGACGCTCAATTTTTGCCCCAAAATAGACTCAATGATGATAACTTGTATTGCTAAAGAAGAGGTTGAAACTCCCGAGAAACTTGATCCCGAAGTGATCATTCGAGTCTATGAAGGGCAACCCTTAGGACCTTTTTCACATTTTTAGCAAAACGGGACCCATAAGCGCATCTCGGGTTCGCTTGGGACATGCCTCGATATCCTATGGCACTCTGTCATCACTTGGACTAATTTTATGAAAATTAGATAGGTTTTCTGATGGAGCCTATAGTGGCCCAAGTGGGGCCCACAAGTGGAACTCGTCAGTGGTACTTAGAGGTCCATCAGTGGTGGTGATGTTTTTGGCAATAGAATGAGTTTAGAATGTCTGATTGATTTGATTGTTAAACTAGGTATCCTAGGATAAGAAACTGGATCCATTGGGTCGTTTTCACTTTTTCATGGTTTGTGTCGAAATAGGGCCCAAAAACGAATCTCAAGACCAATTAGGATGAATTTTCAAGCTTTACATCGATATACATGCCATTTAGACCGATTTAAGTGGAAAATCAAAAATCAACTTATTTGTGGGGTCCACGTGTGGAGCCCACGTGGGGCCCACTTGCCACATAAGCAAATAGTGTCGTTTTTAGTCATTTGTTTATAAATACTAACTTAAGGCTTAGGGTTAACGGGGCTTACCCTAGGAAAAGAGCTCGTATATACGATCCTTTTGGATGAGCGGGAAGAGGGGGGTCCAATATAGAAGAAAAGAATCCCAAATAGAGAAGCAACTTGTCCGGGTCAATAAAGAAATAAAAAGACAATAAAGCACATAACTGACCATCTTTAAAGATGAAGGCATCAGTCTTTTTTGACGATAATGGGTTATAGACTTTGTTTTAAATTTCCCATAAATCTCTAAATTTTTGTCCCATGTTCTTCATCGACTTTCTAGTGATTATAGACTTTGTTTACCTTGAGAGGGGACTCGATTCACTTCCAGTGGTGTTAGTCTATAAGTTCTAGAAGAAAAATAACTTAAAAAAAATATCAAATCGTGCCTAGATTCTAAGATCAAAGTGGGTTAAAGCCTAAAGGTCGAAAATCCATATTTGATTTAGATTAGTACGTTAATGATTCTAATGAGTATTTCTTGCAAGGATTTGAGAATTTTGTTCATCTAATAAGATGAACATTACGATCATGAGCTTGAAATAACATTAAAATTGTTATATTTTATTTTCTAGCATTTATTTTGTGCACATTTAATTTTTGTTCTTCATACTATTGTGATTATATGTTATTTATCTAACTCACTAATACTTCTAACATTTCTGAGATCAGTTAATATTCTATCATTTTGTTATTTTAATGCTTTATTGTTTATTTCATGATTATTTATCAATTGTCGAATTAATATTTAAATTTTGATGATTTTCAATTAATGTTTGCATAAATCATGTTGTATGAATACTTGAATGTGACATAATTGTTGTTTTTGCTTGGTTAATATTCTGAGTTTGATATTATTTGTATGAATGTGATTTGTAATTTGTTATTGAATGGGATTGTATTAATGTTTATGTAATTTGTTTGAGAATTCAGGAAAATTCTCATTTCAATTAGTTTGTAATAGATTAGTTATAATTTTATTTATGTGAAATAATTTTATTAAAGATGATTTATATTAGTTAGATGGGAATTAGAAATATGTATGGGATAAATGGTTAGAATTTATTTTATTAGGATGGTTTGTAATATTTTCTCCTCCCTCTGTTCTTTATGGTTGTTTAATTTTCATGCTAAGTGAATTTTTTACTTGTGATAATTTGTTTGAATGACATTGTTTTCAAAATCTGAATAAAATAACTTTACATCGCAAATCAAATTAATATAGCAACTAGTAAATAACGAATATTTGGATAATTAGGAGGTCGATTTTAGACTGGGCAGAATGGGTGCCTAACACCTTTCCATATTCGTACCCAACTCCCAAACTCACTTTGGTTAAAACCTAATTTAGTAAAATAAGGTGGCGTCTCCAAACAATTTTCAAAACCTTACCAAAATAAGAAGACAATTTTCTGAGGATTAAAATGAGATTGAAAAAAATAAATTTTATGAATTAAAATGAACCAAACCTGTTTGATTCGATTTACTCGAGAAACTCTCGACAAAACCATGAGACGTTGCGTGAAAGCCTCATCGTCCTCAATAGTGTAATAATAGAAAGTAAGCTTGAAATTTATGGAATATGGAATTTTGGATAAAATTTGATTTAACAAAAGTGCATATATTTATTACTATATATATGTAGTTAGGTATGAAATTTAAAGAATATTGATGTAAAAGTACAGGTGTAAAATGGATGGCTCCACTATAGTATTGGAAGGCAGTAGCAGCGCCCATGAAACGAATATGCCAATTTTAGAACTAAACTTACAAAGTCCAAGCAATGGTGGGCAATGGTGTAAAGAGCTGAAAGTTGGCATGTCATTTTCTAGGTTGGAGGATCTTTTTGAATTCTACAAATCATATGCAAGAAGCAAAGGGTTTAGTGTTAACAAGATATCGAGGAAAAAAGATGTGGAAGGAGAAATGCAATTCATTACAATTGGTTATTAGCATGGATGAAAAGCAGCAATATATAGTAAATCTAGTGAAAGGCAACATCCGCCTAAACGGATAGAGTGTAAAGTAAGGGTGTGTACCTCAACACAATCTGACATGAGATGGAGAATAAATAAGGTCATACTAGAGCATAACCATGAGATGACTCCTAGAAAATCTAGGTTCTTGCACTATTGCCTCACGTAAAGAGGATATTAGAGATTAACAATAGTGTAGGAATTCATTCGTGCAAGACATTTTGAGCTTTAACTGCAGAGGCTAGGGGTAACCATTTAGGTAAAGTTCAAAAGCTATAGATACAAAAAAGTGATGCAGAATCAATCCATCAACTATTGCCAATCAATTTTATTAGGTTGCGCTTTAATTTGCAATGAGAAAATGTCGACTTTCATACGGGTGTTTACAGACTGGTTGTGATGCATGGGTGGTGTGGCACCACCAGTCATTATTACGGATTAGTGTCCAACCATTGAAAAGGCAATTGAGATTGTATTCCCACAAGCTAGGCATAGGTGGTGCCTATGGCATATAATGTCAAAATTCCTTAAGAAGAACAGTATGATGATATTAAAGATTACTTTTTTCAATTAGTATATGATAGCTCCTCAATTGATGAGTTTGAAATAGGATGCGATATGATTGAGAAATAATTCCAACTTGTACCCAATATGCAATTGAGAAATAATTCCAATCTACTTTCACTCATGGGGTGTATGTCCAGGTTCAAAAGGAGTTCTTGAACATGGTGTATTGTTCTTTCTCCAATCCAACATCGAGTGGAAATATGTTGAAGTATGATGTCACTTGTAAGGTCTACATTGATGATGTTTTCTGAAAGCGGGTAAATTATGAAGTGACCTTTGATCCTTTAACCATTGATATTCAATGTAGTTTTTTATTATTCGAGTCTAAGGGTATATTATACTTGCACGTTTTGGTTGTGCTCACCAGGAATGATGTGGAGTTGTTGCCAAGCCGGTACATATTGAAGTGATGGAGGAAAGATGTAAAACATTGCCATAGTAAGATGAAGAGTGATATATTTAGTGCCTAGTATTCAGAGGAAGGAAAAAGAGTTAAAATCTTGGAGGATTTCTTTAATGTTGTCGTCGACATAGCTAGTGTGAAGGGTGATTTGTTTAGTGTCATGTGCTCTAATATATGTGTTCTTGTGTCAAAGCTACAAAGGTTGGATGGAGAGGGAGATGAAGGTCAGAGTGAAGCAGGTAGTGTTGGTAATGCATGTAACAATGAAGTCATAGGTTCTGTAGTTGAAGATGATGTATCTATTGCCTATGTAGATCCATCGTTATGTTATCAACGAGGGAGACCCAAAATAACATGCCATAAATCCAAAATAGAACAAGCTATTAAAAAATCAAGCAAGAAGAAAGCTATGAAGGCTATACAAGTAGTAAGAACGTGCAAAATGTAGAAACTGCTGAAGTGGGAGCTACACAAGTAAGCTTGTGTGCCTCTATAATTAAAATTCTAATACACTATATATATATATAGTTATAGTTATAGTTATAGTTGTAGTTGTATATACATGTATATATCCTTATGAGTTTATGTTTGGTTGCATGTAAGCAGACGCATTCAGAATATTTGATTGAAAATAATTTGAGTGATGCCATGAATTATGGTGTGCAGTATGTTGGGCGCGTTGATATGTTGCTTTATACACCAATGGAAGCATCTGCTACATGTGTTGGGAGTGTTGATACCTTGCTTTATACCCTAATGGAAGAATCTACTAGTGTTGGTATGGCGAACCTGTTGCATAGGATGGGTGGTTTGCATTGATGTTCCAAAAAGATCACACATGAATATTTTGTAGTATTGTACTTATGTATTATGTATATACTTATTAACAATAGAAATAATTGGAAATATGGTTTTGTAACAACTATGTGTTGCTGCTTTTGGTAGAAAATGTAAGCAAGATATGAAAATTTATTAGAAAATCTAATCGAGATATGAAAATTTACTGTATCACATGAAAACCTTCTGCAAGAACATGTAATGAGAAATTATTTTTTGGTTAGTTAACTCTTGTGTAGCTAATGTTATAATTCTATAAATAAAATGGTGGGATTAAGCACTTTCAATTATATTGGCATGGAATTTGTCATATTAGTAGCCAGGAAGTAGGCATAGAAACCTTTATTTGAATAGCTAAAAAGTACATTTATAATTGTAAGAACATAACATTAGCAATAGGTTAGGTTACATTAGTGCAGTAGCATAACAAAACACTATTGGAAGAGCTAGAGTTGCAACTTCTGGGCATTCCATATTATGGCCCAACAAAATACAATAAAAGAGTTAAATGCAAAATCCTAACTCCAGAATCTGAGGCTTAACATTTCAATCCTACAGATAAAATAATGCAAAGCACACCCAGTCCCTACCAAAAGACACTTAAGCAGAAAATTTAAATTTCTAACTTCCCCTATAATTTCACATGCATTATTCTTCATGTCCACAGCCTTGTTCTGCATCGATTCCAAGCCCTGACCAATCTCGCTTTTAATCGAATCAATTGCTTCAGTCAGCTCATGGCTAAAAGTAAGAATGTTGGGTACACTTAGTGCTCGACATGTCTCTTTAACGCTCTTACCTCCTTTATCACTGTAGTGAGTTCGTCAATACGTCCTTCCACAGCTTTCACAGAAAATTGCACTTGTTGGAAAGTATCAGTGGAAGTCCAATTCTTTGAGTGAAGTACTTGATCGTGCCATACCCCGAAATCGCAAAAATCGTCCTACAAATTATATAAAATAGTAATTATTAGTAAATTAATAGAACCAAAAATATATATGAAAATAATTAACCAGTGAACACAAGTTATCTTAACCTCAATTTCTGCACATTTGTGATAGATCCTTCTTGGATTTTTGATGGAGTAGCAAACGAGTGTTTGACATGGACAACCACAAAGACACAATATGAAATACTTCCTTCGATCTCCTCCATAGACATTGTCCTCGCCCTCTAATTGTGCACGAGAACCCATCTTCACAAGTAAGTGTTTGGAAATGAAGCATTTGAGAAAGGACAACATAGTGGAACTGTGGCAAATAAGGGCTTTATAAATAGAACTTTAAATGGAAGGTTAGGACATGAAAGTAATTTACCAACAAAAGAAATTGGTTGATCTAGCCCATTTCAATAGTTTATTTGCCTATTTTACAATTGGTTAATAGGCCTATTTCAGTAGTGAATTGGCCCCATAATTGAGAAGAAGAAGAAGAAGAGATGTTTTGAATGAAGCAATTAGCTGGTTATTCTCTTATTAGTTTAGGGTATATATATTACAAAGTATATAACCTAAAAAGGAAAAATAATCTCCAAAGTATCTCCTAATTAAGACTAAATATCACTCTAATATATGCACAATATTGCCTAATTATTACAAGATTCTAACACTCCCCCTCAAGTTGGAGCGTACATATCATATGCTCCTAGCTTGTTACAAATATATTCAATACAAGGACCTCTAAGAGACTTTGTAAGGATGTCTTCTAATTGATCATTTGAACTAATGAAAGAGGTAGAAATGCATCCCGATTCAATCTTCTATCTGATGAAGTGGCAATCTATCTCTATATGTTTCGTTCTTTCGTGAAACACTGGATTAGAAGCAATGTGAAGTGTTGCTTGATTATCACAAATCAATGTCATCTGTTTGATGTCTCCATATTTTAATTCTTAAAGGATTTTCTTCAGCCAAATAAGCTCACACGTAGCCAATGCCATGGCTCGGTATTTTGCTTCTGCACTTGATCTAGCTACAACAACTTGCTTTTTACTCTTCCAAGATATCAAATTTCCTATAATCAGAACATAATAACCTGAAGTGGATCGTCTATCAAAGGGAGAACCTGCCCAGTTTGCATCAGAGTATCTAACAATCTGTGAGTGACCCCTGTCTTCATACAACAAGCCTTGTCTAAGAGTTCCCTTGATGTACCTAAGAATGCGAATCACTGCATCCTAGTGGCTATCACATGGTGATTGGAGGAATTGGCTAACCACACTTACTGCAAAAGAAATGTCAGGTCATGTGATTGTGAGATAGTTTAGCTTACCAACCAATCTTCAATATCTACCAGGATCTTCTAACAGCTTCCCTTGTCTAGAAATAAGCTTAACATTTGGGTCCATCAGAGTTTCCACATGTTTGCAATCTAGCATGTCAGTTTCTTCTAGCACATCTAGAGCATACTTCCTTTGTGAAATACAAATACCTGTCTTAGACTATGCTACCTCAATCCCTAAGAAATACTTAAGATTTCCCAAATCTGTGGCCTAAAATGGCTAAACAAATGTTGTTTGAGTTGAGAAATCCCCTCACGATCATTTCCTGTTATCACTATATCATCAACATATACCACTAAGTAGATACACTTGTTGTGATCTCCATGTCGATAAAAAACTGAATGATCAACTTTATTGCGAATCATCCTCAATTGTTTCATAACAGCACTGAATCTTCCAAACCATGCCCTAGGAGATTGCTTCAAACCATATAAAGACCAACTTAAACGGCACACTAAGCCAGACTCCCCCTGAGCAACAAAACTAGGTGGTTGCTCCATATAGACTTCCTCGGCCAACTCTCCATGTAAAAAGGCATTGTTAATGTCAAGTTGATGAAGGGACCAATGATTAATGGCTGTTAGAGGTATGATTAGTCGGACATACGCAATCTTAGCCACAGGTGAGAAGGTGTCACTGTAATCAAGGCCATAGATTTGAGTGTATCCCTTAGCAACAAGATGAGCTTTGAGACGATCAATTTTGCCATCTGGACCAACCTTGACAGTACATACCCAATGACATCCAACTGTATTTTTTCCTGTGGGTGATGGGACAAGTTCCCAAGTACCATTAGAATGAAGTGCAATCATTTTTTCCATCATAGAATGACACCACCCTGGATGTGATAATGCTTCACTCACAGTCTTAGGTATAGGGACATTAGATATTGAGGAAACAAAAGCATAATATGAAGGAGATAAGTGATGATAGCTTAAGAAATTGTAAATAGGGTGTGGATTCCGTGTGGAATGAATACCTTTTCGAAGGGCAATGGGAAGTGTAGCTTCCTTTGCTAATGGCATGACCGGTGTAAAAGGTGATACTAGTGTAGGTGATGAGTCATCAAGTAATGCACCTGCATCATGAAGAGAGTTAACAGTGGGGTTGATCTGCAAAGGGTGACATGAATAAACTTGAAGAGGACGAGGGGTGGCTGGAACAGGAAGAATAGGGAAAGGAAGAGTCACAGAAATAGAATTCTGGTTGACTGTGTTTTTGGAGAAATATGGAGAGGTCTCGAAAAAGGTTACATCGGCAGAGACAAAGTACTTCTGAGTGATGGGGTTATAACATTTATAGCCTTTTTGGAGACGAGAATATCCTAAGAAGATACATTTAATTGATTTTGGTTGAAGTTTGTCTTTTCCAGGAGTATGATCATGAAAAAAATAGGTACAGCCAAAAACACAAAGAGGAAGACTATAAGGATCCTGTTTTGGAAACACAATAGAATGTGGACTCTAATTTTGCAAAATAGAAGAAGGCATGCAATTAATAATCAAACAAGCAGTAAGAGTAGCATTCCCCCAAAAACAAAGTGGAACATTGTTACTAATCAATAAAGTATGGGCTATTTCAATGAGGTGCTGATTCTTTCTTTCGGCAACTCCATTTTGTTGAGGAGTATGAGCACAAGAAGATTGATGAATTATTCCCAAAGAAGACATAAACTGATTAAAAGGGTGAGAAAAATACTCTTTAGCATTATCACTGCGTAACATTTTAATGGATCTCCAAATTGATTATGAATTTTAGCATAGAAAGTTTGGAAAATAGAAAATAATTTCGAACCATTTTTCATAAGAAATAGCCACGTACAATAAGAATGATCATCAATAAAAGTAACAAAGTAATTAAAACCTAACATTGAACTAACGTGACTAGGACCCTATATGTCAAAATGAACAACTTCAAACATAGATGCGACTCTATTATTGACATGCTTAGGAAAAGAGACACGAGTATGTTTGCCAAGTTGACATGACTCACAATTAAGAGAAGATAACGTAGAAAGACTAGGAAGTAATTGTTTAAGCTTGATGATGTTGGGATGTCCAAAGCGACGATGAAGGAGTTCAATGGAAGCAGTGGAAGTAAGTGCAACTGTAGTTTTTGGTGAAGAAAGATAGTATAATCATTATGACTCATATCCTACTCCAATCATCTTTTTCGTACGTTGGTCCTGCACAAAAACATAGTCAATAATGAAGGACACGGTACAATTAAGCTGTTTGGTCAATTTGCTAATGGAGATTAAGTTATATGGACATTCAGGAGTAAATAATACTGAGGTTAAAGTAACTGATGGAAGAGGATGTCCTTCCCCAATTCCTTTAATCACAGTTTGGGAACCATTAGCTAAAGTGACAGTAGATGTATTTAGAGAAGAAGAAGAAGAACCCAGGGATAGAGAGAGTAAAGAAAAGAGTTTCATTACCAGAGATGTGATTAGAAGCACCAAAATCAGGAACCCAAGGATCAGTGATAGTGGATTTGGTTAGGCATGCAACTGAATTACCAAATTGAGAGATGGTGGATGATTGTTGTTTCGCCAGTTGTTTGGCTGCCTGAAATTGTAAATACTCACTATAGCCTGTCCCAGCCAAGGTGATAGAAGTGAATGCTTGATCGAGCAATGGCAGAAGTCCAGCTCCACCAGTTTGAGCCAGATGAACAATAGATTTGCTAGTATTGAAAGACTGATCCTGTGATGGTTTACCATGCAGTTTCTAACAAGTTTCCTAGGTATGATCACTCTTATCACATTAAGAACAATGTGACCTGGATATTTTGCCTTTCCATTTTTGATAACCACTTTGCCCTTGTTGACATTGTACAGCCAGCACAGATGTCTCAGTATCAGTTGTGGGTGTAACAAAAATTCAGAGAAGTCGTGCAGAAACATCTTCCAAAATAGGAATTTTGGGACTGGTTAGTATTTGATCGCTGACAGAATTGAGATCAGATCGAAGTCCTATTAAGGCCAAAACCATGAAGAACATGTTCCTCTGTTCCTCTTGTGTAGTAACACTATTTGAAAATGGCATAACTGAATTGAACTCATCTAATAGTGTTTCTAATTGCCCTAGGTAACTTGCCATATCTTGTTGATTTTGCTGTAAATGGACAATATTGGAAACAACTTTATATATACATTGTATATCATTAGTATACAACGCCTTAGCTTTAGTCCACACCTTATAACAAGTTTTGTAGGATTGAAAAAGAGCAAGCAGTTTAGGATCAAGGGAATGCCATAAAAGACTACATAACTGTGCATCTATTTTAGTCCAATTTGTCTTATCAGTAGCAACAATATCAAGAAAAGTTTTAATTAAATGATCATCATAACCTTGTCTCATAAACCATAACTCTACTGACATAGGCTAGGAAATATAATTGCTACTACCTTCCAATTTAACAATGCTAATAGTAGGAGAAGTTGAGAAAAGAGGTTTGAAAAGACCTAGAGTTGGAATTCCATCGTTCTCAAGCATAATGAAAGAAATAACCTGCTGTTGTATGTGTTTTTGAATAGAAAAGATGTAGAAAAAGTGATATGATTGTTCCTTGGCAGAAGAATGGAGGTGACCGGAGTGATCGCCGAAAGCGGGCGACCTTGTTGGTTATCTGTTTGATGGGAAAAGTCGCCAAAAACTTTGCTCACGTTCTGGCACGTGGATCGGCGTCAACACTGTTACGACGGTGCATGAAGGTCAACGGCTAGGTTCCCGGTGCCGAAATTTCGGGCTGAGGTCGCCGGAAGCTGCTGAATCCAACTAGAGGGGCTGTGAGAGTTTAATCTTTCAAGAAATAAGAGATCTGTAAGAAAACAGATTTGAAATCTGCTGGGTTCAATCACCGGCATATCTGTGCAAGAAGAGAGGAGAAAATCAGGTCAATTGTGGCTCTGAAACCATGAGAAGAAGAAGAAGAAGAGATGTTTTGAATCAAGCAATTAGCTTGTTGTTCTCTTATTAGTTTAGGGTATATATAGTACAAAGTATATAACCTAAAAAGGAAAAATAATCTCCTAAGTATCTTCTAATTAAGACTAAATATCACTCCAATATATTCATAATATTTCCTAATTATTACAATATTCTAACAATAATACCAATTGGTTTCCTTTAATTACAAAATATAGTGTCCAGGCCAAATACTCAGTCCAACAAGGAAGCCTGATATTTGACATTTAACTCATCTCACACATCAATTTCACCATGAAATGCCTAAATCACCAATAATTACTTATTAATGGTAATACAAATTTATATCTTTATAATTAAGTGCTAATATTTATTAACAAACATCAATGAGACCATGAAATATATTATATAAATTGGAAAAAAACAAAAAAAAAAAACAAAGAGTCTATATAAGTGAAGACAATGGAATTTGATAGAATATTATTAGTTATAAATTCCATTACAAAAGGATTTAGTGTTCCATTACAGATCAGCCCCAAACTCATTCAAGATTGCATAATTACATGTAAACCCAGACAAAAAAATACCATATTGTCAATAATTTCATAAGACAGATTCCTAAACTGCAAAAAGTAAAATATTTGAGAGTGATTTAAACTTTCATAATTAACATGTACTTGTAATGTCTTAAACTGCTACAGTGTTAGCAAGTGTACGCCATCATTTTAAAAGCAATAAATTAGTCCAAAAAGAACAAAAACCTTCTTCATCTTCTTCCTACCTTATACTATATAAGATCCACAATAAGCGTCTTCTGCTCCCTTCCTAGAGTAAACATAAGGACATCATCCACCTTCACTAAGTATTTGTCGAAGAATGGTCTAAGGCTAGTTATGTAGTCGATCATATTTTCGGCGTAGTGGTGAATTTTCGCTTCTGTGGTTCGACCCCGGTATTCAGGAGTGATTGTATTCGTCCAAGTCTGCATATAAGCCTTATAGAAAGACTTGTCTGTGGTCTGGAATAGAAAACATTTGTCAACCGTTAAAGTAAACAACACTGATAGTAAACAAGCAAATACGCATGCAGCAAAGAAGCTAACCTTAGAAAGAAGAACATGCAATTCCAAATGACAGGTGACCATTTACAATTGGATTTGGAAAATGGATGGGTTAAATTAAACAATACTGAAATTGTGAAATGCATCACATAATCACTATTACAATCTGACAATATTAACAGATTAAAATTTTTTTATTTACCATTTCATAACATGATACTATTATAGCTATAATTAATTATTAACGTATGCTTATTATAATCAGATGGGGTACTTTCAAGGATCATATCAAAATCATTATCATATGTGATACTGATTATATTCATGCATGTTCAATACAACAATTTATGAATCTATTTCATGTAATAAATCAAATATAACTACACTCCACAACGACATAAATGTAGCACTAACATGCAAATAATTTGCGTTCACTATCAATAATAGCTTCATGATTTTATTTTGAAATTTAATATGATAAGCTAGTTTAGGTTACTAGGCTCTCGGAGTGGAGCAAGTTCAGGGAGATGACCTTCGATACTAAGAGGTTCATCTTCAATTGAGTTGCTGATACCAAATATTGTGTAACAGGAAAGCGGCAGAAGGGGATCCCTTCTCAATCTTCTTTTAGGGTGATTTGAATAGCCTTTTCACAGTATAACCCTTCTTATTCCTGCTCATCTTGATGTTGCTGCCAAGAGAATCAAGTAAACGAATAGGGGTAAATGTAGTCTGCTTCAAAGGAATGATTGTCTTATTCAATTTAGGTTGAAACACAGAAGTTCCATTCCTATCGTATATGATAGCCTTCAAATTGCTTGTGTGTCGCTGAAATTTGAAGGCCATCTCATATCCTTTCTTCACCTTGTACTTGGAAAACACCTCCTTCATGCCCTTGAAAATGGCTAGCCGTGGACTGTCGATGCAGCTTTGAGTTACCATAGGCCAAGCATGAGTACCCACCTTCAGAGTGACTTTTGTTTTGATGTCACTATAGTGCACCGTCGAGTATTTATCAGCCAAAACCTACACAACAGTAGCAGCGGGAGAACAACACATCATTTATTATCAATTATATATTATCACAAACACAAAATGATAATAAAAATCAGTAAAGTAAAATTTGTACAAACACTTTAGATTGAATTAGCAGTCAGTAAATGTTGAGTAAAACCAAGGAGAAGGATGTATGCGATTCATACCAACCTTCCTTCCTTGAGATTTTCTTCGGTCATAAGTACCTTATAGCTACAGAAGTCCATCTTCCCTGTTCAAAGAGAAAAAACAATGTTATACAACTAAAAGAGACAAAGAAATGCACAAAAAATTTTCCTAAAAATTCCTACGAAAAATTCGCAAAAATTTTTCCTAAAAATTCAACTTGCCACATAAAGAAAATAAATACACTTTCAACATTTATTCCTCCAAACCCCCAAAACTCCAAATCAATACAACATATCACGCAACACTTCTATAAAATCATATAATTCATCTTAGATTCTACCTTAACATAATATCATCAATTCAAGGAGATAATTGCTAATGGTCAATCACATTAAATGCTCATGTAGATAAAACATTATAAATAATCTCGAATCTTATTAATTTACAACTCAGTGTTTACAATCTCAAAACTTTTTACAAAGCATCTATACATGCCATAATTTACATCTCTATACATATCCTACTCAAAAATAAAGTTTCCTCTCTGATGCTTTGCCTTGGGTTTTCAAGTAGCATCTACCGCTCGCAACCTGCATGTGATAAAAATCAACACGTTGAGTGAAAGACTCAGTGGTGCTAAATAAGATACTTAAATATATCTCATATAAAATGCTTAAAAATAAATCATAAAAGTTCCATTATATTAAAATACTTAAAACATAAGTTATATGAAAACTTA
Source organism: Jatropha multifida (assembly GCA_948099535.1). NCBI lineage: Eukaryota > Viridiplantae > Streptophyta > Magnoliopsida > Malpighiales > Euphorbiaceae > Jatropha > Jatropha multifida. The sequence continues at coordinate 20,035 of CANUEX010049091.1, forward strand.
ACCATAAGTTAACAAAATCATAAATATATATAAAATGTTCATCCTAGAAAATAAATTCAAGATTCGACAAATGTAAGAAAGATTCCATATTTACAAATATATTTCCTTTTCTTTCATAATAGAATCGAACCATTCTTAATTAAGGCTCATACGTAAAATGGAAGAAATATAACCAAATTTAGTTACACAAATGTCCAAACAGAATGTGGTCTGTAGAAGCACCACCAAAATGTGGTTTGTGAAAGCACCACCAAAATGTGGTATGTGGAAACACCACCAGAATGTAAGTGGGTCTGCCTACTAGAATGTAAGCGGGTCCGCCTACTAGAATAGCGTCCAAAGTCTAGCATATGATCATAGCTCATCACATAACAGAATGACATTAAAGCCGAGCATGCTCAATAACCAGAATAACTTCATCTTAATACATTCCAACCATACATACTTGAGCTCAAATGAGTCATTTTCTTTACAAATAGTTTTATTTCTTATAAATAGTTCCTTAGCAAAATACCTCTTAACTTAGTACTTATTATTTTAAAATTCCTTAACTTACAACTTGTATATACTCATCAAATCTTTCTTATGTTCCAAACAAAAATTAGACTTTCATAATACACATATATACTTAACTTAAAATATTTAAGACCAACATTTAGCAAAACATTTCATAAACTTACAACTTAGGAAAATTATCAAATTTGCATACTTATGCAAAGCAAATTTCCTATTTATAAAACATATATTCAAGATTCTTAATTTGCATTAATTATTTTCTATACTTCTTTTTATTAAGATGTATTTATAAATTAGTCAAATTTTGAGGGTTTTGTAAATAAATGTACTGAATCAAGAATTTCCAGCACTTTAATAACCTTGACCTTTGTTGGATTTCTAAGGATTAACTGGAGTTGTAGGTCTCCAAATTGAGTGAAATTTAATTCTTTAAAAAGCTAAGACAAGTTTCATGGGAGGCTCAAAAACCTAATCTTATCATTTTAGGGGTCAAAGATAAGCAATCAATTCGGACATACTAGTGGGCTGCCATGACAAAATTAATTTTGGCAAATAAATCATAAATTAAACTACAAGTATCCAAATTAGACATAAGGAGATGTTTTGGAAAGATAAAAAGTAGAGCTACAACTTCCATGAAGGACATAAGACATTATCTTACCCTGTTAGTGACTAAAATGGATAATCAATTCGGATATACAAGTGAGACACCATAAGAGAACCAGTTTTGATATTTAAATCATAAGTTGATTTACAAGTATTAGAATTAAACATAAGAGAATGTTTTGGAAAGCTAAGAAATAGAGAAACAACTTTCATGAAGAAGTCAGAAACAGATGGAAATTATAAAAGGGGGAAAAATGACTTCTAGTCCCACCTAAGAACACATCCAACATCAAAATTCATCAATTCTAAACAATTCACATGGAACCCTTAACTTTTCATTTAAAAATATGGATTCTCAAACTCACATTTAAACTTAAAAATTGAAAACTTAAAGAAATGAAAGGACAAGGAAAGTATTATTGCACTAATCTTAAAGACAAGCTTAAACAAGCTCAGAAAGCTTTAGTCTTGAACTTTCTCTTTGCCTTTGGTAGAGGGTTCTCCAACCTCTTCAAAATAGGAAAAATGCACATTAAAATCAAAATTAACAAAAGAAATGGATGGAGCATGATTTAATGCATCAATTACAAGTCTTAACCATGAATTCTACTCATTAATTCTCAAAACTTAAAATTCACAACTTACTTGCTTCAATGGTAACTTCAAATTTCAAGTTTAAAGACTCCAAATTCCTACTCTTTATACTTAATTCTGAAGGGTTAACACTAAACTTTGATTTAATTTGGTAGTTCAATGGTAGTTTAGAGGTAAGAAATTGAAGAAAATGGAGGAGAAGATGAAGAAGAAAACGGCGTGGAGAAGTGGAGAGGAAGAAGAAAGAGAAGGTGTTGATGAGTAGTAATCTTTTAGGTGCAAAAGTCAAATTTGCTTCTTAATTTTGTGCGAAATGAATGGCCATGATCAAGTCTCTAGTATTCTCATCCAATGACTCTAAATATTCACTAAATAATTCTCTTCAAAATATTATTTAACTCCACCAATAAATTAAATTAACTCCATAAAAATAATTCCTCAATATTTCTTAACATACTACACTAGAAAACACTATTCATTTAATGCCTTAATTCTCCAAAAATATTCATGAAATATTTTCTACCCACCTAAATCATGCAAACATGCTCCAAAAATATTGAATAAAATATTAAATATGCATAGTAATTTTTCTGGACCGAAATAATATCAAGTCCTATACCAATAGTACTATTCATAGACCGATAAATCACTATTACTGACACTGAAAAAGACTCTAAAAAATAAACTGTTACACTCTAGCCCTAGGATCGAAAGTAGAAGTGACAAAAGTATTATATTTATCCTTTAACTAATGCTCAAGCCAAATAGATACCCGAGCACCAGACCTAATATGCTAGTAAAGGCTAGTTTCAAGAAGAGATTGAGCCTCACGGATACTCCTCCAAATGAAGCTCGGATTATTTCCAATGGGAGCTTCCAAAAAAGAGGAATTTGGATAATATTCACTCTTTAACAAGCAAGCTACAAGAGAATCAGGTTTTTGCAATAAATTCCATCCAATCCTACCTAGCATTGCAACATTAAAAGCACGAAGTTGTTTAAAACCTGTGTTAGTTATATGCCCTATAGCCAATTTGATTAGTTATATTTTGGGATATAATATTTCATATAATAAATATTTGATTATTAATAAAAGGCATTTATTTATCTTTTATATTCTATCGATTGAATCTTGGTAAAAGATAAAGTCCATGAGATAATATTGCTTTGCAAAATAAATTATAATGTGGTTATAATTTTGAGTTTTATTTGCATTAAAGCATGTCTCTAAATATTTTTGGTCGATGTTCTCCTCATTATTGGACAATGATTGGTAGATTAATTTGTGAATTATATATTGTTTGGATGAATTTTAATATTTGTGGTTAATTGTTAGTAATTTTTAGTATTTTAGGTTGAATTTTTAATATTTAAGGAATTATTGTAGTTGATTAGTTGATTTTTGATAATTTATTAGGTAATTGATTAATTATAGGATTTTGATT
>CANUEX010049144.1:0-24212 GCA_948099535.1 Jatropha multifida
TTGGTAAAATATAAATTCTAAGAGAAAAATTAATTTTAGTTAAATGATTTTAATAAGTAAGTTGGGTAATAATTTTAATAATTGGATTTAAGTTAAGTGGATTATTTCTTTAATTATTAAAGTAATAAATAAATCTATAATAATTGACCTACTTTAAAAATATAAATAATAGCATTTGATGAAAGTAGAGTATAAATTTAGACTGTGAATAAAAATAATAAAGAAACTAAATAAATTTTAATCCTTACTTAAGCTAAAGTATGGACTTTAAAATAACAAACAAATCATAAAGGATTTAAATTAATTAAACTGCTTAAAAATATAAAGAACTAGTTATCAATAAAGGATTGAATATGAAATGTTAATTTGATATTGGGTTAAGGAAATTCAAGAAATTGATGTGAAAGCTTTGTTAATCAGAGGAAATCAAATTCTTGCTTGTAGGTGAGTAATAATGTATAATGTTTTACCAAATTCATTGCTGCATTCCTTATGCCTATTATTTCTAAATTCTTGCATACATAGTATGTGGATGAATGTTTGTGCAATGATAAATGCTGTGAATAATTGGTTTGTCCATGATGATATGTGATTGCTGTGTGGGAGTTGGAATGTTGTGAATCACTTGGGTTGAGAGCACGGGGATGGTGAGAATGCCGTCAGTGGATCGTAAGCGGTGGGAGTAGCGCCCCCCCTTGTGCACTCTGGATAATGACACGTGTCATGGAAAAATATTTTTATAAAGAAAATTATTTTGCGAAAAATGTTTTTATGTGATTATGGTTTTGCCCGAATGGGGGTGGGCTCCCTGGGTGTACAAGTCACAGGACTATGGGATTATATGATATGATATGATGGATATTAAAGCATGCTTGGGGAGAGCATGGTCCTGTTAAGGTGATTTCACTGATTAACAACCACTTGATGTGCATATGGTTGCAGTTGTTTGTGGATGATATGATTGATATTGTGTGAATGAAGAATGTTCATTTAGAATGCCTTAAGTATCATTTGTGTCAATATGTGAGTTTAGTATTACATGTTATTATTCACTGAGTTTTATACTCACTCCTCTCTCCATTTATCCTTTATTTTGTTTCAGAAGATTGTGAATCATTTGTAAAAATTTGGAGCTTTAGTTTTCTTTCCTTTCAAGGTTATTTAAAAGAATGTTTTAATGTGTAAGATAGAATCATTTAGGATTTTTTATAATTTTACAGTAGTAGAAAATTCGTAGTTATGATATGATTTTATGATTGTAATAATAATGTTAAGTGTATGTAAAATTTTATGGGAATGGTTGAGTTGAATGAAATAAGACATTGTAATAGTTTGAATCATTAAAAATATAATGGGCCAACTTGTAGAATATTTTCACATAATTATAGTGTTAAAATCAGAAATTAGGCTTACTACGGACCTTGATGGCCTTAAGCTTTTTCAGGCTCTAGTGCCGGTCCGGCTCATGAAAACGAGTCGTGACAGTTAGACATATAATAAAAAAATTATTTATTATATATATAAAGTGTAATATAATTTAATCACTTTTTAAATAAAAATTTATACTTTAATATTATATAAATAAAAAATTAAATGAGTATAAAAAATTAAATTTATACTTAAAATAATCTTACTCCTAATTAGTAAGACATATGATAAGCGAAATTATTTTCCCTTATTTTATTTATTTTTATTTTTGAACTTTTTGTTTTGCAGATGACAGAAAGCGCGCGAGGACCCAAATCTTTGCATTGCCGCTTGTTTCTAGTGTTAGGTGGAGTCTCAAGGTTGTCGTTTCATTGATTAGGGCTTTTAATTAAATTTTAATGGATAATAATATCAGACTCTATCTACTGTAAGATATGACATACCATCTGTAATATATATAATAAATACTTGAAGAATTAAAAATAATTATTAAATATATTATAAGGAACTTAAAATTAAAAACTTTGCTTTAACTTATTTATAATTTGTAAGAATAAATAAAATGTAGTGATTAAAACAAAAATATAGAATCTTCTTTTGATTTTCTCCATATGTTACAAGAAAATGCATTTTCAGAAATTAATTACATATATATATATATATAATATACCATCTACTATGTTAAAAAATTATTGAGTCAATAGAATTTCTTAAAAACAATTACCTTTACAGAAATGTAAATGATTCCATAGCCCATAAGCCCCATGAAATGTAGTTACATACTAAATCATTCTCATTTTCATAATTAAATAAATAATGATAACAATACATATAAATGTATATACAAAATTATAGTTTGTACTATGATTAAAACTTCATATATCTACTCAATTAAATAACTATTCTAGTAATGCTATTATATATCATACAAAAATTCTAAATAAAATATTATATTCAAAAACTATAGAAGTAGCTCTTTTTTTCTCTTTTTATTTTCCTGCGATAGTACAGAAAATACTATCTTGAGCAAAATTGCTCAATGGTACTAATTTGTATATTTGACAATAAATTCACATTTTTCTAATATTAACAATAGAGCAAATAAAATTTCATATGAAAATGCATTTTTCTTATACTCTTACTTTAAAATCATAAATCTCTTAAAGCTCAATTAAATAATTTAATAAAAAGTAATTAACAAAAATAATAGCAATAGAAATCCTTTGATCAAAATTCCATAGTTGCCCCAAATAAAAATGATAGATTAGCATAAATACCATTTCAATAAAACATCCAATCAAGGATTCAATAATTTTTCAATTAGTCTCAGTAATCTAGATAGACTCAATCCGAAGGGCCATCGGAGTTTAATGTGTATATTTAAACCCACGATTTACAACTTCAATATGTGATTTTTATCTCAACAGAAGAGGGAGCCAATCTATAACCTCATTATAGAGGGAGTGAGCTATAACCTCAACATGGAGAGAATAATATCAATTATATATCATTATGTAATGATATTCATTTTCATATGATCGTAATATCAATCTTAATAAATGAAGTGATATTCGGAGGTAATAACCATCATAATATCAACTTCAAAAAATGAAGTGATGTTTATGTAATAACCATATCTATCAATTGCTGTGAGACTATCAAATCATATTGGGCAATATTTTACTGTTAAAATATTCAAACAATAATAATAAGTAACCCACATTCTCATTTTTCATATAAATAGAATTTATAGTCGATTGAAAAAATCATTTAAAACTCATATTATGTCAAATAATGTATTTTTTCTTTAAAAATCCATAAAAATAATGTATCAAAAACTCATTCAAGAAAATATCACTTTATAAAATGTTGAAAATTAAAAATATTTAACTTTAATCAAATAAAAAATTAGTATTGCACTAACCTGATTTGAAAAATCTCCTTAGCCTTCCCTCTTTATAAATTGACTCTTTAACCACTATTGTGGTTTAACTCGATCTATAGACAATTTACACATTTTATTTTAGTTCTTTATTTTCACTCCTTATTTATATTTAGATTTCTTGTTAATCTTACTTTAGTGTGTTTATTCTCTATTTGCATTAAATATTATAATTTATTTTTTTTAATAATCAATCAATTTAAATCTTTTTTTTAAATCTATATATCACTTTAAAGTCAATACTTCTTTAAGCAACATATTTATATTTATTACTTTAATAGCTTAAAATGGATATTAGAAATAGTTAAATTCATTTGTTAAAAGCCACTTAGTTAAACTTGATTTTCTTTTAAAATTCTATTATAACAAACACTTGACTTAATTATTAAAATCACTTATATTCATATATGTACATATATTTATTTATTTCACCTTTCAAACTAAATTAGTATTTAACCCTTTTAGATTTCATTTAAGTTAATATTTACTAAAATCCTTTGGTCACTATATATCCCTTAATGACTTAAGCTTTATAAATTATTTGGCTGACCCGATTTTATTTATGAAACTGTTCTTTAATTATTTCACTAAATAACATAATAAAATTTTGAAATCAAATCCTTAAATTCCTTTACTTTGCTTATTCTCTAATAATCACTTAAAATTCTATTCTTGAATACTTATTAAATTAATCCATTACCATTTTCAATTTTGCATTTACTAGACTAATTTATTTCTTACTTATTAACACAGATTATCATTTTTATTTTTATTTTTTTCCCTTTATTTCTTTCATTTCTTTTTTTTTTTTCAAATTTCTTTATTCTTCTCCTCCCATTTTCCTATTTCTCTCTATTTAACTGTTCTCCTACATTCACTTATCTAAAATTCCAGAAATAAACATTATAAATTACCATTTAATAAAATTATTATTTAACTAATATTTATTATTATGTGTTGGTAATAGCCATTATAAATTTTATACTTATCAATAAAATACTAAAATTGGTAATTAATAGGAATAATCATTTATTCGTTCTTAAATTTTATCTAATATTCACTAATTTATTATTTTAATATAAAATATCCAAAATTCTTATTAATCACTAATCAAAGAATTTAAACATTTAAGATTTATAAAGAATAAAATTACATTTAAGATTTATGATATTTTCTTGGAATCGAGGTGTTACAAATAAATTAGTTTTAAAATTTTTTCAATTGGATTCGAAATTGATTTTTTATTTCAATCATTTGTGAAACTGAAACTGTAATTGAATTTTTTTTTTTAGTATTAAAAGATGAGAGATTTAAACTTGAATTTATTTACCATTACGCTATATTTAATAAAAATTTTGATTTTAATTCTCAACCAATAAAATTTTGATAGGTTGGATTCCACAGATTCTAAGCTGATTTGATTATAATCGGAAAACGAAATCATGGGGCCAGTCTGTCTATCTACTACAAATTAACAGAAGCAGCTCATGCAATCTTTTTGGCAAATTTAATGAAAAATTTGTTGTGAAAACTATAAATAGACGTCACAAGTGACCACTCAAGTGGCTTTATGTTTTGAGAATTCATAAAAATGTGCCACGTGTGGATAAAGAACATAAGATCTTAAATGGATTTTGGCAATTACAGTGACAGTTAATATGTTTTACATTTTGCGATCATTAACACAGTTTGTATTCCAGCGTGCGAATATTTATACATTTTTAAAATTAATATTATTATTTGAGATTTAAAATATATTTTTATATACTTTTAATCTCTTATTTATTTTATTTGAATAGATTGAAATAACAGTGCCGTGCATATGTAAAAAAAAGGGAATTCAAAACTTTTTAATTGATAGAATTTTTTAATTTTTTTAAGAGGAAAAAACATATGCACTAATGGAATTTAAATCAGAAACAATTATAGCTTCAATGTGTGTTGGAAGCTCAAACCAAATATGAAAACCAGCCTGAGAAAGAGCCACTCGAGCTAAGCTATGAACGACCCTATTCACTCATCTTCTAGCCCAACTAACAGAAACATCAGAACTGTTATTACACAAAAAGACACAGTCTGCAACCATTCCAGAAGAGCGTGAGAAGGGTCCTGAATTTCATCGACAATAGTTATGGCATCCATCTCCACTATGACCCTAACAATCTGGTGCGCCTTAATACAAGAGAGGACCTTGCGTAAACTAAGGACTTCTGCCATCTTAGGATCCGACTGACCTGTTAAGTGACATGATAGACCACACAAAACTCACCCAGTTGTATCTTTGAAGATAGTAGTATAACTAACTCGATTCCATTGAGCATCAAATTTACAGCATCAAATTAACACCAAGCGACGATACCACGTGGCGCTGGGGAGAGATGATAGCAACTTTAGCATGCTGCCAGCTTTGAAGATACCTCAGACCCAATGCCACAGAGATAGAAGGGTCCGTAGAAGTTCCATGCTAGAGCATTTGATTGCGCTGGGACCAGAGATGCCACAGTACCACACAGAACTCCTCGAATCAATCTTGGCCATGGACATGCAACAGATTAAAGAGCCAAAGAATAAAAGATTGTGGCTGTAAAACAGAAATATCAACACCCAAAGAAAGCCAACAAGAAGCGGCTCTACTGCATTGAAATAAAATATGGAAAGCTATTTTCGCAGCATCACAAAAGAGACAGTAATAGGCAATAGGAACACCCTTCGAAAACAATCTCATCCGGGTAGGCAAGATATTATGAATCAACCTCCAAATAAAATTTTTGACTTTTGGAGGGATATGAAGTTGCCATATTCGACGCCATGGAACACCATGTGCATCCCCACCCAGCAAATTAGCTCTTTTAAAAGCCAAAAAATAAGTATTCTTGAAACAGTAATGCCCATTCTTTGAAAAATGCCAGACAAAAGATCTCTCTTGTTTTGCAAACACAAAGGCATATTGATTATCAAATTGGCTTCCCCAGGAGAAAATAACCCCTGAATAAAATAAGCATTCCATATCCTCATCTCATGATCAATGAAATCCGCTACCTTGTAGTCCTCTAACCCAGAAACAACAAGAGAAGATATAAAGAAAGAGTGATCATTAACAAGCCATGGTTAAGACCATACATTAATTGAGAGACCATTACCAACACGCCAACGAAGCCCTGCTTTTAAGCCGACAAAAGACTCCTCCAGGTGAAACTTGGATTCCGCCCTAAAACAGCGTTATAAAAATCTCCCGAAGAGCAATATTTAGCTTTAAGGATTTGATAAAGAAGAGTACTCTAGTTGGATAGAAGGCGCCATTGATTGCCAAAAAGTGCCAAATTAAAGCTATGGAGGTGTCAAAAACCCGTTCCCCCGTCTTTCTTACTCTTAACACATTCTCTCCCATGACAACCAGTGAATATTTATATGCTTATCCGGTTTTGAACCCCACCAAAAAGAATTAATCATTTGCTCAAGCTCCGTACAAGTAGAAATAGGAAAAAGGAAGACACTCATACAATAAGCAGGAATAGATTAGGCAACGGATTTAATCAAAATTTCTTTCCCTACTTTAAACAAGAAACAACCTTTCCACCTTTGAGGCCGACTCCAAAGCTTATATCTAATAAAAGCAAAGATACCCTTTTTATTTCTACCAATAAGGGGGAGGGGAAGCCAAGATATCTCCCATGATTAAGCAAAGTATATACATTTAAAATATCAGATATAGATCGTCGCAAATCCAGATGAACATTTGGACTAAAGAAAATACCTGATCTTTTGAAAATTCATCGACTGCCCAAACGCCTGCTCGTAAGTCTCAAATATTTGCTTAACAAAGCTGCCTTCCCTAGCTGTTGCCCAAAAGAAAAAGTAACTATCATATGCAAATGAGAGGTGTGAAACACTAGGAGTATGGCTATTAATTTGACACCCATGAATATGACTAGCTGCTTCTGCTGATGAAATAAAGCAGACAAACTCTCGGCAGAAATCAAGAAAAGATAAGGGGAAAGAGGATCCCCTTGCCGTAAGCCTCTGTTAAGAAGAACAAGGCAAAGCTCGTCACCATTCAGCCGAAACATATAATAGATAGATAAAATGCATAACATAATTTAATTAACCCACCGACCATCAAAACCCATCTTAAGCATAATAGCCCGTAAAAAGCCCCAATCCACTCGATCATAAGCCTTGCTTTTGTCAACCTTCAAAGTAGTCAAACCATGTTCACCTGGAATCTTCCGTTTCATATAATGGATAAGCTTAAAGGCAACCAAAACATTATTTGTTATAAGTCTATTAGGCACAAAAGCAGACTGAGAAATAGAAGTAACTATCCAAAACTGATAAATTTTTTTAATTAATAAGGCATAATGACTAAATATACATATTATCTAATACACGGTTGAAAATAAATCATAAGTTCACATGGTGTCAAGGACTTCTTTTTGAAAGATTAGATCACATTATTTATAATGAAGAGTGGACCCGTCTATTTTCAGATTCTGTAGTTACCCACCTTCCTAGAGTGAAATTAGATCATAGACTCCTCCTTTTCACTTCCTCCTTGGGATCACCTCTTATACAAAGATAATCCTGCTTTAAGTTCCTCAATACTAGGCAGGACAAGGAGGGTTCAAGGAGGTGGTTCTCTCTCATTGGAATGATAATATTGATGTTGATAATGCTCTCAACACCTGGGCTGGTGCGTTATCCACTTGGCATAAGAACTCTAGGGGAAGTATGATCTATCGCAAGAAGCGTTTAGCGACTAGACTCTAGGGAGTGCAAAAACCTTAGAATAGCATCCGAGTGATCGTTTGGTGGTTATTGAGAAGGAGCTGCAAGAAGAGTATGAACAGGTGCTTTCTGAGGAGTTGTATTGGCACCAAAAATCTAAAGCCAGATGGATTTCTTGTGGTGACAGAAATACTAGCTATTTTCATTCTATTTCTATATTATAATGTCGACGTAATCGAATTTCGATGCTCAAAGATGCTAATGGCTTGTAGTGTTCTGAGCTTGTGTTGTTAAAATAAATGGTAATTAATTATTTTCAGTCCCTTTTCACAGAGGACAGAACCTCTTTCCCTCCCTTTGAGATTGTTACTTCTTTTCCAACATTAGATGATGGGTGTTGGCTAGTCTTAAAGTGGAGTTCATAAATGATGAGATTACGACAGCACTGTTTCAAATGGATGCTCATAAAGCTCCAGGTGTGGATGCTTATAACGCTTACTTTTTTCAACGAAATTGGCTGTTGTTAAAATGGCGACATGTAGTTATATCTGCAAGCTTTTCCATGCAAATGTTTTGGTAGACAGCTTAAACAAGATTCTTATTGTTCTCATTCCAAAAGTTGAGCATCCTGAGGAAGTTGAGGAATTTAGGCCCATTAGTCTTTGCAATACGATTTACAAGCTATTTTCTAAAGTTCTGGTGAATAGGCTGAAGCCTCTTATGAAGGTGATTGTTGGTGAAGGTTAGTCGAGTTTTGTGCCTGGACATTACATAATAGATAATACTACTATTACTCAAAAATAGTTCATTCCATGAGATCTAACAGAACTGGATGGTTGTGAAAGATGATCTGGAGAAGGCCTATGATAGGCTGGGCTAGGATTTTATGAATGATTCTTCGATTAAAAAGGGTAAATTTTATAGCAACAATCATGCAGTGTGTTACTACTCTAAGTATTAGTGTATTGTGCAATGGAGAGTAGACTAAGACCTTTAAGGTATCTCGTGGTATCCGCTAAAGGCATCCACTTTCACCATATATCTTTGTGATCTATATGGAGAGGCTCTCATATGTTATCTAGGATGCGGGTTTACAGAATGTTTGGGTTCTATGAATGATCTCTAGGGGAGGGCCTGCGGTGTCCCGTTTATTTTTCACCAACGACTTATTTTTGTTTGTAAAAGCTTCGGTTGCTTAGATGCAGGATATTTTATTTATTTTGGGAAGTTTGCTATGGCTTTTGGGCAAGAGATTAGCTTAGAAAAAACTATTTTTTATTACTCTAAGAGTGTCTCTGCTATGGAGTTGGATTGCATTCGGATTGTGTGTGGCTTTACCTAAGTTAATGATTTCGATAAATATCTTGGCGTGCCTCTTTTGCATGGGAGAGTGTCCATTAGCCATTACAACTATATCCTTGATAGAGTGAGATGTCAATTATCAGGTTAGAATGCTAAAAAGCTTTCTCTTATAGGTAGGATCATATTAGCCAAATCGGTTCTCTTTGCCATTCCTAGTTATGTGATTCAAACCACCTCCTTGCCTATGGTAATCTGTCAGGAGACCAAGAGCCTGTGCAGGAAATTTATTTGGGTTTTTTAGTGGATAATTGTACTATCCCTCTTATTGATTGGTAGTGCATGTTTCTTCTTAAAGACCCAGAGGTGTGGGTTTTCATAATTTGCAGGGGTTCAATGACGCTTTCCTTATGAAAATTGCTTGGGTTATGATCAGTAAACCTCATGCTCTTTTGGTTCATATATTACGTGCTAAGTATTGTCGTAGTACTACTTTGACTCCGCGTTCCTTTGCTACTACTGAAGAATCTTGGTTGTGGAAGAATGTCAAGCGAATTTGGCCTGTTATGCTCAATGGGGTGTATTAGTGCGTAGGAGATGGTCATGCTGTGAGATTCTGGATCTGGATGGATAAGTGGCTTCCTAATACAGGTCTACTTTATCTTCTTGCTAATTCTCCTATTTCTATCATTAATATTGGTAATCCTATTGCGGATTTTGTGGATAGTGAGGGGAATTAGAGCTAAAGTGATTTTTCTCATTTCCTCTCGGCTCAAGTTCTTTGTAGAATTGTGGAGATTTGCCATCCTAATGCTCAGGCTAGTGCTGATAGTTGTTATTGGGGTTTCTTTGCGTCAGGTCACTTCACCATCAAGTCAGCTTACCAAGTTCTTCACAATCATAATCATCCCAATAAAGAGACTAAATGGAGTATTATCTAGAGTTGGAGGGGCCTAGAAAGTGTCAAAATTTTCCTCTGGCTTGCTTTGTATAATGATCCACTGACTAACTTAGAGAGTTGTAGGCGTCATTTTTTGGGTGATGCAAGTTGTAATCTGTCACACCCTACCCCATTGTGAGATTTGACATGTCGCCGGTAGTATACTTATTAAGCACTTATTATGCATAAGCACTCAATAAACATACTAAAAGGTACTTACAACTTTCCATTTTACTCATTTATATTTTGTAGAAAAGTAAATTTAATTATTAAAATAGTGTAAAAAAAAATCATTTTGATTCTTAGAATTGTTATAAAGGATGACTTTTTAATAATTAACTAAAAATGTGAAGTATAACTTCTATTAAAAGAAATAAAATAGTCTGGCCAATAAAATTTTCAAAACATCTTCTACATTATCAAAAGCATATAACGGTTACATAACTCATAAGTCCATTTTAAAATTGGTTATATACTGGATTGACTTCATTCTTTGTTTAGAATAAACAATGATAAAGGTACATATAAATATAATTATATATGTATATAGCTTGTACTGTAAATCTTAACCACATATGTCCGCTCATATTTATATATATGACTGCTCTATTAATGTTATCATACATCATTTGAAATTCCAAGGAAAAAAAAAATATTATGCTCAATAATTGTAGTAGTAGCTCCTGCTTTCCTCTTTCATCTCTATGTGATAGTACAGAAAACACTATTGCTAACTAAATTACTTAGTGGTATATATATATATATATATAAAAGCAAGTAAATATTTACATTTTTCTTTGGCTTTGAATAAAACTTTAAATGAAAACCCTTTTTATTTAATCTTCCATTCAACTCAGTAAATAATTTAATAAAAATGTATATCATCAATGGCAATAGAAATTCTTTTCATGAAAATAGAAAATCAAATATAAATTCTCTTCATAACCATTCTTTACTTAAAATTTAGTAACTGACATATATAAAAGTAATAAAATTGAAAAGCATCAATTTAATTTGTTTTTAAGAAATATCCTTTCAATAACTTTAACAATATGTTCTTTACTTAAAATTTTATAGTTGCCCCATATAAAAATGATAGAATAACATCAATACCATTTTAATAAAACATTCATTCAAAGATTTAATAATATTCCATTTAGTCTCAGTAATCTAGATAGATTCAATCCGAAGAGCCATCAGTGTCTAATGTGCATATCTAGACCTGCTATCTACAATCTCAATTTGTGATTTTTATCTCAACAGAAGAGGGAGCTGACTATAATCTCAACATGGAGGGAGCATTGTCATTCAATGATGATATCCATATTCAATTGATTGTAATATTAATTTCAACAACTTATTTTCACTGGTCGTCTTTGAATTGTACGAGTTCTTGCTTAAATGTCCCTATACTTCAATTGGTCACTTAAAATATACCAACTTTAATTGTAGTAACAATAAAGTATTTTAACCAGTTTCCCTGTTACTTCTCGATTGAAATGTGACGTGGATTTAATGTATTAGCTTATTCAGATTAAACAAAAAGCCACATCAGATATTACTTTTTTCATTCATATTTGGTTCTTTCTGTCTCATACCCCATTAAACTCTTTATTCCTATATCATCTGTTGAATCCCTAGAAAATAATGACCACCTTCTATTTTATCTTTTTTCTTTTTTTTTTAAATCCAAGCTAATCTTCTCATTGTAGAAATAAATGAACGAACCATGGATGGGATGTCATTTTTAGGCTCATGGCCATACACCACTGATGTGAGAAGACGTTTTTGGGCTGCAGTAATTATAGGATAGGAGATTTGGATTGAAACCTAATTTCAACCTTGAAAGGGCTTTTTCTTGGTTTATTTTTTCTTTTTTCGTTTGCAACATTATTGTTGAATGTCTTCTAAGCTTAGTTTATTTTGCAGACACCCAGCTACTATAGATTCATAGAGTGGGTGGATCCTGAGGTTGATGTACATTCAAGACAAGTGATTGGTGGTCTACTTAAAAAATTGATAGACTTAAAAAAGGAAAAAGCAAGCTGAAGCTGGATATAAGAATATGTTATGTGTGAATTATGTACTTGTCTTGTGTGTTGTTGCCTTAAGGATCTTGTACAGTTATCCTGTGGGTTGAAAATGTGTACTGACTTGGTGGCTGAGAAGTGAATGGCTTATGTTGTAGGTTTTATTGAATGGGTTTAAAATGTAGATAAAGACATGTAGCCTGCAAAATTTAAATTAATAAAAGGGAAATGAAGACCCTATACTTTTGGTACCCTGCAAATTTCACATAATATATTATTCTTTTGTTACTTAGTTCAAAAGAGATACAAAAAACAATCAACATATTTGCCTAACAAATAAGTGAGCAATATATTTAATAAAATGCAACTATAAATATTTGTATCTGATGTAAAATATCACTGTATATTAATGTTTTCATAGGTAAAAATCTCAACTACACAAAAAAGAGCCAAAATAACTATTATCTAAATTGACCACTATGTCAATGATCAAAAAGTGAAACAATAACCATAACATATTTTACCTTTGAAACACAAAAAATTGCATCCTATATAGATGTGTTCAATTACATATAATCTAAAAGTGTCCTAAACTCACTATGCCACTTCCCATGGTTACCTTGGTTTAGTAACTTTTTTGTTCCTCAATTGTGCAGACCTTTTTCCTTTATCCCTTATTGCGTTTTAAGAAGTTCTCATGGTTCTTATGTCACCAACATGGCTTGCATTGTGATCCTCATAGGCTTGCTATACTGTTGGGTCTACTATGACACCAATTTCTGTCAAATTGCTACTCTGAGACATAGTAACATCAAGTGGAGGTGGTGGAAAAGGCATTTGTTGCCTTTAGATCCTAGTCCCATAATTTGTTTTACTACTTCACTGCACAAAACCAATTAAATAAGAAGTATGAGTTTTCACCAAAAAAGTAAATAATCTCACAAAAACACAATCTCAGAAATGCACACAAACAATAAAAATCTCAAAAAAATCACAAATAATACAATCTCAAAAATACACATAAATTCAAAATATGACATGAGAAACTTACATTCATGAACCATTTTACAGTCACAGGAACCTCAGAGATTAGATTGGAGTGCTTGTAAACTGTGTTTTACTTCTTGTACATGTTGGACTAGCATTTACTGTGCTCCTCTTCCTTTTTTTCTGCATTAAATCATAACAAGTGAATTACACATTAAAAAACAAATAATATAGATTTATTTTTAAAAAATATAATTGATATTGAATGACTTACATTTTGGAATGTTACATTTGCACTTGTCTCAATACCATGAAATCTTTTGTTAATATCCAATAACCCCACAAATAGTGCATCTCATGCTAATCCTCCCCCTTTTTGAAAGGTTCCCTTTTGCAGCAGCTTGCTTCTTTCTTACCTTTGGCCTTCTCCTTCTCTTTTTCTTCACAGGTGCTGGGGGAAGTAAATCACTACCAGGATTTGACTTTGGCCACATCTCAGGTCCATTAATAGGGTTAAAAAAGTTGTTGTACACCCTCATATAACTCTCCATAATGTATAAATCATGCACATATTCCTCAGGTTGTTCATTATTTTCTAGAATGCAAGCAACAACATGGCTGTATAGAATTCCAGTCAAATTTCATCTCCTACATGTATAAGTTTTCCTAGCCATATCTACTATAAACTGTGAACTAGGTCCATTAACTTGGACCTGTGGCCCCCTCGTGAAAGTTGGTGTGTACAAATGAGAGATCTTTATTTTCATCCAACTTCTTCTGAATTTTAGGACACAACCTTCCATTAATACTCTTAATATATTCTATTTTCCTATGAAGTCTTTTCATTAGCTTAGTTCTAATCATCTCCAACATAGTTATAATTGAATGGTCCCTAACATCTAGAATGTATTTGTTAAAAGCCTCATAAAGATTGTTTGTGAGCATATCATAATGGACAATGGGTTTGAAGCAAGCTCTAAACCAATTTTTGCAAGGTCTTTGTCTTAACCATTCTCTAGCTTCCTTGCTTTTTTTTTAATATCTTATAAGCATGATTCTAATTTGGAAGTGTAGCTAGCCCTAATAGCATTCCAAAGTAGGTCTTTCCCCTTAAAGTGGGCTCTATAGTTAGTATACTGGTGTCTAACACGCAACCTATGTTCTACCTCATGCCACATCCTATTAATCACATTCTAAAGACCCCAATGCATAAAATAGAAAAAAAAATAATAAAAAAAAAAGCTTAAGTCAGTATGGCATATAAGTGACACAGATAATGTAAAAAAAAACACAGAAATGGTAAGCTTCTAATGTCACTCATGAACACAAAATGATGGTCATTATTGAGTTGCAAGTCCTCCTTTAAGTTCTCTAAAAAACACCCCCAACTCTCCACGCATTCATTCTTCACCATAGCATAAGCAAAAGGGAAAATACAATCATTTGAATCAATTACTCCTGCAGAAAGTAGCTAACCCCCATATGTTTTCTTTAACAAGCATCCATCTAAACAAACTAATTGCCTCAAGTAGTGTATGAAAGCATATTTTAAAGGTTGAATACAGATGTATATCCCTTCAAAAACCCCACTCTCCACCTTAAAAGTCACAAAAGAACCTGGATTTATTCTAAGTAATTTGCTTTGTAGTCATGTGGCCTACCAAATAGCAAAGACTCATCCCCATGAATCACACTCAAAGCCTAGCCTCAGCTCTCTAAGCTTTCATTTTCCCTATGGTGTAACTATGATCTCTTTTCATCGTATCAATGAAGTGACTCAATTCCCAAACTGAGTTTATCCTAAAGTTCCAAAGGTAAGTTTTTGCTAACCAAGTTTCTATTTAATGAAAGTTTGTATGAACCTTAGCACAAATGTGGTCCAAAGATGCTATTTTTATTTGAAAAGTATGATCATCCTTAGGCTTAGGATCAAATAAACTAGCAAAAATTTTCCAACCACAATGTTTATAACACCTAGCTTGCACCTTTTCCCCACTATTCTTATAAAAAGTAACTTAGAATCTGTTTTTGATTCCCCATAATCCTACATGCTTCTTTAAATTCCCCCTCAAAGCATGCCAACCTTAAATGTTGGGTTCATCATATCTTTGGAAGCATTAAATGTTGAAAACCTAACCCTACCCTCCTCATCAGAATTTGACTCAATTTGAAGCTCATTAGAGGGAGCATATTAAGATTCATCATCGTTAGGCTTAACTCTCAATGTGTCTTCCAAATTCCCTAAATTAATACCTGCCCCACTACCCTTTGGCGTACCCTTAGGATCTTTTTAGCTGTCTCTATCAATAACAACCCTATCAAAATCATCATCCCCATCTTCCACATTATACTCCCCTCTTAGCTCTCTATCCTCACCCTTATCCCTATACCTAGCATCAACATTACCCTCATCACCCCCATGCATACACTCACCTCTACCTGCACCAACACTAACACTAGTACCCCTATTTGTCCATAAATTTTCCCTAGATTCACTAACAAATGCATTGTTAGTCATAAAATCAAAGTTCTCATTCAACAAAAATGATTGAAAATCTACATCATTATGTATTCCTACATTTGGTTCAGTACATTTCTCAGTCAAAGTAGGAGTTGGGTCAACTATCTCTTCTTAACTACATTATTGTTCCCTCTATTTAATTTTAGTTCCCTTTCTAAGTCATTTACATCTAAGCGTTCAACATACAGATTTATAGTTCCAACATCAGACCTAAACAGTGACATCTCGTATACATCATTATCACTCTCCAACAACCTAAGCCCAATATTGAAATTCTTACCTGGTTGCAACCAATGATATCTCACAATACCCTTAAAACCATTGTCTAACAAAAATTTATCAATCTTAATCATAGACATTGTCTCTACATTACAGTTATTTAAATTTAAAACATCCCTATTGAAATACCCCCACTCACCTATCTCACCCCCATAATGTACTATAAGATCACTGCAAAACTTGTGAAGTACAATGTAATAAATTAATTAAAAAAAATATAACGGTAGCTATCAATGTCAATTTTTATCTAACCATTTTCAAACAATTAAATGACTTCATTACACATTGACAATGATGGTTCAAAGCATCAATAAATGCGTAGTCATCCTAAACCTATACCATATATTTAACAATTGTTGTTCTTGAATTTTATTTTTTTAAAAAATAATTTATTACTTGTCATGACAGACCATATGTTTAATGCTTTATTCTTTTTGGTCTATTCTATGCATGACTAACTCATATTATTTAATAAAACCAAAAAGTGTATATTAAAATATCTATTAGATTGATGTGAGAAAATATGTTCTTAATTAAGATAAGATTGCCTAATAAGAATATTTATTCAAGAAAATTTAGTTAATAACAATAATAATACAATTCCAAAGCTTTCTAAATCTACCAAATAAAAGCCTACAAAAGTACAATAGATTGACCTGCACTGTAGTAATCCAATTTTAGTCCCACATTGACATATGGGTATTAAATGTTTATGATACTTGGGGCTAATAGGTCATCAGGTTATGGTTATGCATATGGGAAATGGATATTTTAAAAAAAAAAAAAAGAAAAAGAGGTAGCATTTCCCTAAAACTATTAGCCTACGAAAATCCAATGTGATAATATGTTTTTACAATTGGTAGAAAATCATCCTGTTTGACGACGAGAGTTAGCCATTTGAAGGATTTGTGTGAAAATCATCTTAATTTTTAATAAAAAACCCTAACCCTAATTACTATTTGAAATTTTAAACAAAGAATAAATAAATGCATACTGTCCCACAAAATACTCTTTTCACAACATAAGGACAGAACATGGAGCACAAAGAAGACAAAGAAGAAATTAAAAAAAAAAAAACCATTGAAAGGAATCTAACCATCTGGTCTTGGCACCATTCTCAGAAAATCAAATCTCCAGTCTAAAATAACAGGGAAATACTTTATTATTATTGCAATTGAAGTTGGTGCATTTTAAGTGACCTATTGAAGTATAGGAACATTTAAGCGAGACCCCTTATAGTTTAGGGACTATCAGTAAAAATAAATCCAACTTTAACAAATGAAGTCATATTTGGGATAATCACCATGTTTATTTATTACTGTGAGACTTTTAAATCATTTCATTTATATAATAATATCAAAATCACATTGAACAATGTTTCACTTCGCAAATACTGTTAAAAACATTCATTCACCGTCACTCCTTAAACAATAAATAATAAGTGATTAACGTTCTTCTTTTCATGTAAATAGGATTTCTAATTTAATCATAAGAATCATTTCAAAATGATATAACATTAAATAATATCTCTTTCCTTTCATAATTCACAAACTAATATTCTTCATTTCATAAAAATAAAGATGAGATTAAATACATTTTCACTTTTAAATAAAATAAGAAGTTAATATTACACTAACCTGAATCGAAAAGCTCTCCCTAGCCTTTATTTTCTATTTATAGGGTCTGTTCAATAAAATTAGTTGTTTTAGTAGTTGTTAGTTATTTTGGTAGTGTTTAATTGTTAACTGTTCAAGTAATGTTTCATAAAACGCTAAAAGTTAAATGTCATATGAGATAATTTTTCACAAACGCTATACTAACCTCTAAAAGTTAATATAAACTTTATGTTACTAAATAAATTTTTAAGTAGCATTTATTGTTTTGATTAGTAAAAAATCTAAAAGCTACTCAAAAAGTTATTGCTAAACACAACCATAGACTCTTAAACCATTTTTGTGGTTTATCTCAATCTAAAATCAAATCACGTAACGCATTTTAAATTTTGGAGATAGAAATTACACATATTGAGCTTTATATTCATCTATTTTATACTTACATTCTTGTTCAGGTAATGTATTTTTAAATTTGCTCAAGTTTAGTGCAAGTTAAAGAAATTCAGAATTTTCAGCATATGAGTAACTTGCATTCTTTTGTTCATATTTTTATTCTCATAAATCCTTTTACTTTGAAACTTTTACAGCATGTTCCCGACATCTTAGGTACTGCTCTGTAAAATTTTATAATTTTTAGAGTTCATTTACTAATTTAACTAATTCAATTTTTGTGATTGAATTTTCAGGCAACTCAATTATGATAGACTCAAGCAATACTTTACTCCTTAAGCATTCCCAACTTGCTTCCAACACTAATTCATGCATAACAACTCTTCTAAAACTTAAATAACATAATTGTCTTTCATATATTAGAATACCTAATCCATATATTATCAATTAAATGACTAAAATCATCCAATTTAGTTAATTTTGCATACTTGACACCAAACTCATGTTTAATCATCTTTAATCACCTTAAAAGCATTTATAATTATATCATCTCCACTAAGTCAGTAACAATAAGCAAATATCTCATATCATAGTTCATGAAAATAAAAAATAAAACCATAAATAAGGAAGAGAAAGAGAAGATAATCAATCTTTCCTTAAGGATTACTTGAAAATTTCTTGATTTTTACCTCCTTTTTGCTTGGTCAAGTAGGAAGAAGAAGAAGAAGAAGATGCTGATGAAGAGGGCTGTGTTGAAGAATGAAGAAGAAAGAAAAAAGAGGAACATATCTAGGGTTATCTAGATGATCCCATTTGATTCAAACTGGTTCAGTCCAACTCAGTGGTTTCCTTTAATTTTCAACTACTTTATAGGTTTTTCAACCGATTTGAAGATTTCAACTAGTTTATAAGTCTGGTTTAATAATTAATAAAATATTTTTTTATATACAAAATAAATGTCAACACAAATTTCTTAATCTCTTTTGCTTTCAATAATCTTTCATATATTTATATTAAATATAAATTATTACTAATAATCATTATATATTTTATTTTTACTAATTAAACATTAACAATTGATAATAACCATTGTATTTCTTATATTTTATCACATACTCAGAAATCGGGGCCTTACACAATTGTTGCTTAGTGCATGAAGAAAGCACTCTCCATTTGTCGCAATACTGTTGCACTGCATCTAATATTTGGTAGCGGCTGCTGCATGCTTCTCATTTGACTGATTTTCTCGATATGCCTCATTTTGAGACCTGGTTTGTTTCTCATTTATCCTGTACTTCTTTCTCCATTGAGAATATTCCTTGGAATGTGGTTTTTGGTGTTACTTGTTGGTATTTATGAAAGAGGAGAAATGATATGATTTTTGGTAATGGGGAGGTTTTATCCTTCAATCTAAAAAATACAATTATATCATAACTCTCATCTTATTTTCAATAAATATTCTCTCAAATTTTTCATAGTTCATTATTTTTTCTATTGCTTTATTTTTCTTAATATTGAAATTATCTATTGTTTATTTTCCTACATCCAATTCTAAATTCCTTCTCTAATATTAATTTTTTTATTTATAAATTTATTTCATTTTTTTAATAATTTCCTTAGTAGCCTGCAAGAAGAACAACAAAAAAAGGATACGTTTGAAGAACAGCTAACAAGAAGAATGAAACACATAAATACAAGTTAATTTTCTCTTGGTTATTAATTTTTTATCATATATGTAATATATATTTGCTTATATAATTATATTATTTTTAGGTGCTTGATTATTTGAAGTTATGGGAAAATTAAAATGTATTGATTTATTTTTCAAAAGAAAAAATATTAAACAATTTGAGACTCAATGAGATTTATCTACTCAAGAAAGAGCGGAACTTGAACCTAAAGTATCAATTCTTGCTCCTTCTCATAAGATTCAAATAATGGAACTTGAACATGAAGTATCGATTTTTTGTCGTTCTCATAAGGTTCTCAAAGGGCGGAATTTGAACAAACTAATATTTCTTCCTTAAAGCATAATCCTGGAAAGCATCCATCAATTTGGAAATATCCAACAAGATAAAATTCGTCAAGCATATTTCAAAGCTGGTCCTTATCAATATAAAACTTTACTTATGCGATTGTTATGTATAATGAATTGTATTTGTAGATAAGTTCATCGAATAAAATGATAAAAATATTTCGCCTTCCACGAAAAATTTCTGTTTCCGTCACTGTTTACTTCTGCATGTGGTCTGGTTAGAGATAGCGATGGTACCTAAAAACTGGTTTTGCAGCTAATACTATTCTTGTGGCAGAGCTCTGGAGTGTTTTCTATGGGTTGGAGTAAGGGATGGAGGGAGGTCCTCCTTGAAATGGACAATAATTAAGTTGATGAGTTATATTCTTAATGGGAGAGCCGTTTGTCCAAGACTTGCTCATGGTTTGGTCGCTCGTGTTCAAGAGATTTTGAGTTGGGATTGGAGAGCTTTGATCTCTCGTGTCTACGTGAAAGCAATCATGCTGCAGATTGGCTAGCGCATTTTGATGGCAATCTTTTGTTGGGTCTCCATATTTTTGAGTTCCCTCCCGACATGTTCTCTATTTTGTTGCTCCATGATGTCTATGGAGTCAGTTATCCCTGTCTAGCTATTTGTTTCTCTTTCTATTCCAAAATAAATCATAACTTATTTTATGTAATTTTTATGATAGCATAATATCCAAATGTTAAACTATATTTTTTTTTCCAAACCATTTTGTTTGGCCAAAAACAAAAAAAAATAAGTTGGAAAATAATTAAATTACTTCTAAATGTTATTCCTGTATAAGTTATATATTAATTCTTATATTTAAAAATTATTTTAAATGGTCCAATTAAATTGTAAAACAATGAAAAGAAAATTAAAAAATTTATGAAAAAAGAAAAAATAAATAAATTCTTAGGTCCATATATATATTTATAGTTAGATTTTTTTATGCATTTTAATTGGAGAAACCATTTATCCTCTTAGTTGTATTTTTTATTTTCTTTTAATTGGAGAAAATTTATCCTTGTGAAAATCCTTTAGTTAGATTTTTTTTAAGCATTTTAATTTGAGAAAATATGTATCTATTGTTAATAAATTTTGATGTTCTTAATTATAGGTTCTCATGTGATATTGTATTATTATTGTCCAATAATTTTTATAGTTAATAGATTTTGATGTTTTTAATTATAGATTCGCATATGGTATTATTTTTAGGAGGTAAATCGAAAATTTAAATTCAGATATTAAAAACAAAATCTAAATTCTTTAATTAATTATATTTTGAGTTTTTTAAAATACGGATCAACATTTTACTATTAGACTCTATTAGTTAAAATACAATGAAATTAAAATAAAATTTTTAAATATATTGTCGTGTATATTTATTTGGACTATTTACACATTATTGTATTTGACTAATATCATATAAAAAGTTTTTCCTTTTTCAAATAAAATCTTATTAAAAAAATTACGCTATGAAAGTGTGAATTAACATAAAAAATGGCTATTTGGGGTGGAGTGAAACCTTTAGTTCTTGGTGCCTTCTTTAGTTGTAGCCTGAGGAGGCTAAAACAGAGAACATATAGCATATCTCATATTGTAATAACATCGTTCTCCTGTGAACCGTGTTAAAGCTATGAGATGATGCAGATATAAGAATGTACTTGTTCCTTCCCTCTCTCTCTCTCTCAGTATGTTCATATCTCTAAATAAAGAAGAAACGAAGAAGATCACAGTTTTGGTTGACCTTTTCTCCAGCATCTTCACATTTTTGTTTCCTATAATGAAACAGAATCAGATGATACATGGAGAAGGAAAAACAAGACGTACATCCAAATTTTCCTTCAAGTCATTTCCTCAAATTTCCAGAAAATTCAATTGTTGTGTAGTACTTTATTGGTATTGTGTGAGCATTTTGTGTTGTGGCGGATGCCCGTATAACCATGTATACAAGTAACAACAATGTTACCTTTCAAAGGTCGGGCCAAGGTTGTCTCGTGAAGGCCTGTCAAAGAACATTTTGATTACTTTTAGACTTGATGCTTTTTTTGGAAAGTTGAGAAAACTAAAACTAAATTCATCATGGTTTAGAGAGGTGGAATGCTAAAATGTCAATCCTGGTAAACAAAAACCAGATTGTTCTCCTTACTAACTTTTGCATGTGCCTCTGCTTCATATTTACATTATGAGCATTCGCATTAGTGATTGCATTCTCTTGAACTGTGGATGGATCTTTAGTAAGAAAAAATGATGAAAAAATTCTTGCCATAGCTTATATATATATATTCTAAAGGACGCATATTGATGTGAAGACAGATGATACGATACACAAGGATCTGACATTGTGTTGAAAGCTGAGGTGGCTTACAATGCCAAAGAATAATTTGCCCAGCCCCAAAACCAAATTAAAGTATGAATATTAAATGGTAGATTATCACAAAGACAAACTGTTGGTTACATAAACTTCATTGGCCTGTTTTATGTGGAAAATATTCTATCAAGTGGGTTTACCATAGTTATTATGATGACCCTTTTATTTATTTATGATGATCGCAAAGACAAACTGCTGGTCACAGACTCTTATTTTCTTTAATCTGAGGAACAGTTCCTTTTTTTTCCCCTAATCAATATCTGAATATGTAGTCTTGATGGTCAAATTCCATAGTAAATAAGTATGAAGGTGGAAGATAAGATCATCATTGAAATAGTCATGATGTATCGAAAGAAAAAAAAAATGGTGAAAACGTACATTTCTGATATCCAATTGAAGAGGTTGACAGAGGCGCAATTTTTTCTACCGTACATCAAAATAATATAACATTCAAATTTGAACTAATTAATTTTAAGAATTGCATTTAGCTCTTAATCCTAGAGCCAATAATTATTCGAACTTGGAGAAATTATATTTATCTAAATCAGGATAAAATCCAAAATAGTAATTTTTTAAGAATTGTTTATATTATATACTTTCTTCATCCTAAAAAAATAATTCATCTTTCTTTTTACTTTGTCTCAAAATATAATCAACTTTCCTTTTTTGTCCTATAATTAATCATTAAATTATCCATTATACCTTTATCAAATTTTATCTTATTTTTAATAACCTTAATTAATTCTTACTTATTACTCATTATTCAAATATATTATCCATTATACCCTTGTTATTTAAGATGGACATAACTAAAAAATTATATAATTTTTAACCATATTTTTTAATTTATATAAAAATAAAAAAAAACTATCTTTTTAGAATGGATCGAGTTTTTTTTTTTTAATTATATAATTAGAAATACATTCATTTAAAAAAAAAAACCCTACTATTTTCATTTGTTTGACCTGGGTGGGTCAATACAAGCGGATTCTAAACAAAAGATTTCAATCATGTGCAAATGTCGCTTTGGCCGAGTGGTTAAGGCATGTGTCTGCTAAGATCATGGGGTTTCCCTGCGAGAGTTCGAATGTCTCAGGGGACGCAAATTGTATTTTATAATTCGAAAATTTGTATTATTAGCATTTCTTAGGCAAATTTTTGGCAATTACTCAATTAATTATTATCTCTAGATTCAAAACTTTATTCGTGCAATAAAGTTGGAAGGAGAATCATATTCTTTTATTCAAAATTTATAATTTTTCCCAAATTAATTAAATATAAATGCTTAAATTTAAAAAAAATTGCAGTATAGTTTTATAATTGGCAAAATACATTCAATCCATCTCTATGTTTTTAAAAATATAACAATTTTTCTTTATATTTTGCTTTCATTATACTATTAGATTCTTTCGTTTAAGCAATATTCCGTGCTATGCATGTTTTAGAAAAATAAGATGAAATTAGAAGAACATATATAGTTTATAGATTCTCAAATGAAATTTTCTTTATTATACTATTTAAAAGTATATTGTGGTAATATATCAATAGTAAAATAAAATATAGTCGGAACTTTTAATTATTAGAGTAAAAATTAGTAGATAGACATGTGTTCAGATTAAAAATGTTGAAATTTATAGAGATAAATTAAAAAAAATAAAATGAAGGT
>CANUEX010049156.1:0-35499 GCA_948099535.1 Jatropha multifida
TTTTTCAGGGAATAGAAGTACTGTTGGTCCATAAGACTCTGCTTCCTTCTTCGCAGAGAAGTAATCATGTTAGTATAAACTCTCTAGTAATATTTAGAATACTCCGCACATTTTATTTTACTCCGCAGTTAGGATGCTTAAATAAATAATGGTTTGTAATAGAATTATCATGTGATTATAAATAAATTATGGAGTGAAAATGACTATCCGGAGTCTGTATGATAGGAACAGTTTGAACATATTATGACAAATAAATATTTGTACGAGAAAATATTTTTATTATATGGATGTGGGCCCGAGCTGCAAATAGTATGCTTTACTAATGCTGGGTTATAATTAAAAACACTGACTGTATAAAAAAAAAATGTCATAATATGGGCTTACTATTCCGATAGTCAAATGAATAGTATGCATTACTAATGCATTACGAACTTTATCTTCCTAATTTGTATAAGACTCTATTGAAGTTCTATTTATGTACCTCTATATACGTGGCTTCTCATCAACAAAGAAAACACACTTGTATTCATCTTCATTCTCTCTGTTTTCCCTTTATTTTTCTTTTTAGTTTTATATTATTTTATAAAGGTAAAATGTTTTATCTATTTTAATTGGCCACGTATAGATACTATACTAGCATTCCTTCTTATTTCAAGTTTATTGCATGAATAACTTGCTCATTAGTTAAAATCAAAATTTTCAATTTCACAGCTTCACATGATACATTTGAAGTATGCTGTCCATATAGTGTATGCATTTTATTTTTTTAGCAATTTATTTAGTACACATTTTATATCTCAAAAATAAATACACTATATAGCCGCACAAAATCCTGGAAACCACCTAGTTAAATAATAAAGAAATTGTTTATAATTTTGCTCTTGAGTAATTGCCCCTGCAAAAAAAAAAGGAATTAATGACAAAAAATTAATTATGAAAATTTTTGTCAGAAAAATTTGTCCCTATTTTGTCATTAATTTTGTCATTAAATTAATTATGAAAATTTAAAAATATGATTTTTTTATTGGTAATTTGTCATTAATTTTAATGCATGTTTAAATAAAATAAATTGATTTTGTTGGTATTTTGTCATAGTTTTATGTTATTGATTTTTAAATTAATAAACTAATTGTATTTTAACAATTATATTAATTAAACTTTAATAGCTAAACTAAATAAAGAAAAATTAATAAAAAAAATACAAAGAAGAAGAAGAAGAAGAAGAAAAAAGGAGTAATGAGAGAAGAGAAAGGAAATTTATGCCGCACTATTATGTCACTGAATACCAACAAATTAAAGAGAAAAATATTTTGTCATTAATTTATTGGTAATTTGTCGCTAAATTTCATTATTTACTGCTTTTTTTTCTGCCTAAAATTTTGAATTTATCAGTAATTATATTGATAATTTTTTTCTAATTTGATGGTAAAATTTTAAAATATGGGCATATCTATAGCATCATTTTTACTGGCAAAATTCACATTTGTCATTAAATTTTATGGCTGATTTGTTGATAAATTTTGTCACTTATTCGATAGTAATTTGTGGCTAATATTAAGCAATAATTTTTTATTTTAAATTTAAAAATTTTGCAGGTAATTTATACCTAAATACTGATAAAAAATTTTTGTCAATAACTTTTAATTTTCTTGTAGTGTGCTACACTTGATATTTATAGAAGAGTTTAAAATACCAAACATTAATAATGGAATATACCACATTATGAAGCTCAAATTATAAAACATCATTGCTCGTGCTTGAAGATTCAAAATCTTTCACCCAGGAGACTGCACTTTGTATTTCTCGTTGTTCGAAAACAACGATGAACCCAAACCAATATAGAAAATATCCTCGATACAGAGATACTAAATACAATCAAGATTTATTGATAAGAACGTATTGAGATTACCAGTCAAGATGAGAAATTCAAAATGGACTATTATCTACTGGAAGAAGATGCTCACCGATTACCTGAAAGAGAAAGAGAGACCGCTATTATTATTGGATTCTGCGTGAGCGTCAATTTAGTTTTTTCTACTCGAAATCTCCATGCAAAGTACCCGAAATGTTTGGTGTGAATAACTATTAGAAAAAGGGAAAAAAAAAAGAAAAATTCAAAGTCGCAAACCCAAAACCTACGATATATGCTAATAAAAAATCAACCATTCTTTACTTAATTACGGTGATATTTCCCTTTTTTTTTCAACAATTCAATTCTTCAAGTACAGGCTATAAATATGTTTTAGGTGTTTACTACTTAAATCAAGAACCACAATCTCTCCCTCGAGTTGCACTTATAGCCCATTCTCTTAGTTCTGTTGCCTCTGATTCAAAAAGCAACACTTCCACCTTCAACTGGTATTCTTTTTAATCATTCTTTGCTTTTTCACATGTTGTTATGCAGTCTGGTAATATAAATTTTCCTTTCTTGAATGGTAATTAAATCGTTATTTGCTCTTTTTATAAAATTTTCTCGCTAATTTTAAAATACTCATAATTTTCTCAAGGTTGAAAGAAAAATTACTTTAGTACTTTGATTATTTGATAATTTTTAATGATAAAATCACTATTTAAAGTTAAACACTCATTCTGTGGGAGGTACGTGCATACGCGTCGTCCTTTTATTTTGATATTTATGTATTGTCTTTATTAGCAAGTACATCGATGAACTTGATATTTTTCTAAATTTTAAAAGGTTTTCTTTGACTTGACTAATATAGCATGTTGAATTGTTTTGAAATGTAGAGATTTTAATTAGTCATTATGACAAATTTTGTCTAAATGTTCTGTTTTGTTTTTTGTTTTCTAATATCAAAGTAGGAATGTTTGTTTTTTTTAGAAAATTAAAGTTGTGATAGTTAAAACTATAGTTCATGACTCGGTTGATAATATATTATTTCGTTATTATTAAATATGAGATTTATTTCCCATCATAATTGACGCTTACTCGTGCATCGTTTCTCTCAATTCCGGGTCAGTTTCAGCTTCCATAAGTTCTGTACTCACATGGAGAAAGTCCTAGCTGAAGATGGAGTGCAAGAAATTAAGCTACTTGCTGCAATCAATGATGAACATGAAGGTGTTATTGTGGAATTGAGTGAGCCCATGAGCAAGGAAGTCCTTGCTTTAATGCTTAAAGCTTCAATTGCTGAATGGAGAAAGCAGGTTTCATTCCAAAATACAAATATCACTTTAGATTGGTCTGCTGTTATTATCTATCTATAATGTTTGGATTTGAAAAAACATATGCAGGGTAAGAGAGGCATCTGGATCAAAGTTCCCATTGAAATGGCCAATCTCATAGAAGTTGTTGTTAAGGTGATTTCCAGAATTAGCAATATAAATCATTAACTTCTGTAGATTGTCCAAGTTTTGCCTTTTCTTTTCTGCTAATATTTGATTGTGCAATTTTATTCACAGGAAGGGTTCTGGTATCATCATGCAGAGCCAAACTACTTGATGCTTGTCTCCTGGATCCCAGAAAGCACTCATACTATTCCGGCAAATGCCAGTCACCGTGTGGGTATAGGTGCATTTGTCATGAATCAAAACAGAGAGGTATAAATTATTCTAACCTTCTGCTTTGAAGTTGAAAGGTTCAGTGGGAAAATTTTTTAGTAGCTCTTGAGTTCTTTCTGTAAATTATATATGCATTTAAAATTTCTATTTGAAGGTACTAGTGGTCCGAGAAAAGAACGGAATATTTCAAAAGATGGGTGTATGGAAGTTTCCCACTGGAGTTGTTGACGAGGTACGTTATTCTTTTTATTTTGCATCTTGGAAGATCACACAATTTATAGGGTTACGTCATTTCCAGGGAGAAGACATCTGTGAAGCTGCAATGAGAGAAGTTAAGGAAGAGACAAATGTAAGTTACTGTATATAACTTGCAACTCAACTTAAGCTGGAAATTTAATTTTTTTTTTTTAATTTTTTGCCAACAGATTGATACCGAATTTGTAGAAATATTAGCATTCAGGTATGCGTTCTACTAGACTATTTTATAGTCATCTTCTTCTTTTACTAAATGAAGTCCTTATTCTGATTTATCATTGCCCTTACTTTTGCTAGTACGTGTCCATGCCAAATGGGGTAGTGATTTGACAATATCTTCATGGATTAGACTTGTCTGGACTTGGCTTATGCACCCATCCATAGGTCAAACCAATGTGAATAATAGAACCATAGATCCCTTGTGTTCATATACCATAATGTTTTGTAATTGTCAAAAACATTCTTCTAAAATGTCCATTCTCGTTTCTTATTTCATTGTGTGTGCAAAAACTTTAGAATCTTCTTATTATCTATTAACTCCTGGAACAGAAGCTTACACCGGGCCAAAGGTCTATCTATGAACTAAACCAATAAATAAAAATGAAGATATTTCTGATCGTACACTGAAAAAGAAAATGATAAAATATGAATAGTTTTTAAAAAAATTTTATTTTAAGAACTCAGTCTCGGCAAATTTTTTCTTTAACTGCCTAGATTTTTTAATATTAGGGGAGAAATTCTTGTTTCTGGAAATTACAGTCGCCTAACCTTTTATATGAATTATAGGCAAAGCCATAAATCATTATTTGGAAAGTCAGATATTTCCTTTCTATGTCTACTGCAACCCCTCTCCTTCGACATTCAGAAGCAGGAGTTAGAGATAGAGGCAGCCCAGGTACTTAAGCATATTTTCCGAAACAATTGTGTTTGATTGGACTTAAATTTCTAATACTACATTTTTACCATATATAAATTGTTACTTGCTTTTTTGGTGCAGTGGATGCCATTGGACGAATATATCTCACAACCATTTGTCCAGAAAAATGAACTTTGGAAGTGCAGCTTTGATATATGCTTGACAAAGATAGATAAGAGCTATTCTGGGTTTTCTCCAGTGTCTATTGCATCAAATCTTTCAGATGAAAAGAGTTACTTCTACTTCAACAATCGAGACCTGAAATGGCAATGAGGTCAGCTCGATCATGCAATTTTGCCATGGAAAATGATCGTCGTTTTGCAATTTTTGAGTTTTCATTAAACAATAAATTAATGTTGCTATTTAGATTCATTCCTTAGAAAGAAAAATAAATATTTTTATTATTTCATTATTTGATTCATTATTCTATTGTATAAGCTCAGTGAAATAAAAGTCTCTTTGCTCGTTGAATAGTATTTGTTTTTTTTTTTAAATAAGTAAATAATTATGAAAAATATTTTAAAAAAATATTTTTACTTATTTGAAACAGAGAGAAAATATCAAAATAAATACTGTTTCGATTATTCTCCATTTAGCGCACATATTTTAAACATCTCCAATTTTGAGAGAAAATAATAGAAAAAAAAATTAATTTCACTTATATTTATTGAATTGTTCAAATAATCTAAATTAATTAATAAAATTTAACATTTTTCTAAATACTTCATTATTTAAAGGTATAATTGTATTTTAATAATAATATTTTTTTACTCTAAAATTTTACTATTTCTAAATAAAGAAAAATAAATTTATTTTTTCTCTTTCATCATATGAAACCATAAGGGAATACACAACCACATATCTACAATCATCGGTTTCAATTTTGAAATAACCTATTTTGATTATAAAAAAATAATAAAATTGAAATCAAACCGCTTTTACACAATTTCAAAGATAATTCTAAAATTATCCGGTTATTATTTATTTCTAATTTATTTCTTTAACCTTTTTTAGTTTTCTAACATTTATAAATAATAATAAAAATTTATTGAAAAGACAAAATAAACAAAAAGTTAATTGAATGAATTTTTATACAAATCTCTGTAATTCTGTTCTTTGATTTTTATTTCGATTAGTTTGTGAATTTCTTTTTCTTGATTAACGAATTATAGATTTGTTGATGAGTTGTAGGTTTAGAAAATGATTATTGCAATGAGTTAAATGTTTGACCCGTGCTTTTTATGAGTTATGTTGATCTCTTCCACCTATTAAGTTGATGAATAAGACAGGCAGTCTAGTCATTTCAAGTGCCCATGGCATGTGCTTAGCACATGAGGCTTTGATGGCTTACTTATTTGGAGCCTAATCAGCAAAGATACAGTTGTTTTGTGGGCTCTACTCATCCTAATCACAAATTTAATCCGACACATGACAATAAACACTTAATTAAAAATTTTTAATTTAAACATACGAGTGTAAAAATTTTTCATTCAGACATTAAAATTAAAAATTTTGAAAACTCCAAACACTAAATTTATAGTTAACCTTTTTTCTTTTTTCTTTTTTTAAAATTATAGGTATATTTATATATTTGGCTGAATATTGGTATTTGCATAAGAGCAGTGCTTGCTATTTCTTTCCAACACATTGATCCTTTTCCATCGTGTTTTCCCTCCAAATCTACTAAGGATTACATGTATAAATATATCCTAAAGCAATGGACTTGTAAAAAAGCGTTTTCCAAAGGAAAAAAAAATTAATAAGAACTATAGTATTTTATATGCATTCTTATAAAATTAATTTTCTTGTTAATTAAGTAAAAGTTGGCTTTTTTTAAATATAATTTATTAATAATAATATTAAAAATTATAAATAAGCATATAGATTAAACATACAACTTTATTATTATTAATAAATAATAAAGTTCGCTGATCTTTTAATAAAATAAAAAATTTCATATCCTTTAGAATAATGAAACTAAAACTAAAACAAATATTAGATCTTTTCTTTTGGAGTTGATCCTGACAAAAAATATAAATCTTTATAACAGTAACTAATAAGTTAATTGATTTGAACGTCAAAACAATAACTTTTTTGGATATTTTATAACTGAATTGCTTTTTCAATAATTTGAACAGTATGATGAATATAGATGAGTTTCATACGCTATATGTCAATAGCATTAATAACGGAACATGCCACATTAACAGGCTCCACCGATTGAAGATCCACACAACAAATTAAGATTTAAAGTCTCCGCCTAAATAAAATCAAATATCATAGTTTTATTTAATAATAAATCTTCACAAAGAAGAGACTACTTTCACAGAAAAGGAACAAAAAACTCTAAATATAAAGATAATCCAGCAATAACAAAACAGAAAAGACAAATTTATTACGGAAAAAACATATCTAAGTTTATTAAAGTAAAAGAAGATTAAAAACAAAAGAAGTTGAACCGAAAGAGATAATAGAGAGTAGAGGTTAAGAGCAGCAACTCCAAATTAGAACTTGGGTAAGAGAGCTAAAATAGAGTATGTTTAAATTGGGATTAGGTTTCTAAGTAAAATTTGGCTTGTGTTCATTTCTTTTGAAGGGTACGACCATTACCAAAACTTTTGTAAACCTAACGAAACTTATTAAAAAAAAATAGGAAACAAAGAAAATTTTTTACAAGAAGTATTTTAAATTTATCCAACTTGTAGTGTACTATATAGATTAATCATGAGGTGACACAGAAAATAACACATAAGATGAAGCTGGCACTAATAATTATAATCATGGGGTGAATTGGTTTTAATTAATTCTAAGAGAGAAAATTTGAATTTGGTGTAAGCAAAATCTCCAAACTCCCAACTAATAATAACGCACACTGCAAAACTGGCTTTGTCTTATCTACTGGTTTTGACCTCGTCTACCCTCTCTCTCATTTGAATTCCATTACCTCCCAAGTTTTTTTGATTTAATACCAACATATGGGATTACAGGGTAATTTTAATTTATTATAAACAATTCATGTCAAAAAATATTCATTATTAATAATTTGGTTGGAAAGTACTGAATTATGGTGAATAGAGCAAGAATCATTGATTATTTTATTTTTCTGAAAAAAGAAAAAGAGAATGGGAAAAGGTAAGAGAAGAGAGTGGGCTGGATCACCTTTACCAAGGAAAGAAAATCCAAACACGGTTACCTGTAAAACCCAGGCAGCTTTGGCTGTATCCATGGAACTATTTCTGATTGGCAACAAGGCCTTCTCTTGCCGCCTTCTCCCTCTCTCTCTCTCTCTCTCATGGACTTTCTTCTGTCTTTGTCTCTCCTCTTTTTCCTTTATAACCACTTAACATCAAATCCATACCTCTACTGCTATATCCTTTCCTTCCTTCCAGTGAAAGACAGAAAAGAAGAGAGACGTTTCCCTTACTTGTAATCCAACTGTAAGTTCTTTCGCAATTCCTGCAGCTCAAATATAGGATCTTTGATTAGTAAAATGAAAATATTTTGATCAACTTTGCAGGTTCAGGCGTTTTATGCATCTGAAATTGCATATATATCTGCCTGGCTCCCTGAATGCCATATAAGAAGCTTGTCAAAGAAATTGGCAGATTTCTTACTTGGCATGAGGGGAGTCATGCAGGCCTCTCTCTATCAGATAAATGGGAAAGCTCACGAACGCAATTTTCGTTTGTAAGTTTATTTTTCTGTCACATAAACATATATATGCTTCAATGCTTTCATTTAGAATTTTGGTTTTTTATACTAATATTGTTTCTGTAATTGGGCATAGAGTGCAATTTCTGCAACAATTCGTTTATTTTTTTTCAAATATTTTTTTAATTTAAAACAACTAAAACCTTACTTCCAAACCATTTGGGTCGGTCATGTAATACCAATGCAAAGTGAAGTTCAGTTAGAAACAAAAATTATATTCAAGATTTTAATAAATATTTATTTTTAAGTTTAAATTTAATTATTTAAAAAATAAAATTAGAATGAAATTTTGTAAATTTTTTTATATACATAATATCCACATATATATGCCAAATGGTTTCACAGAAAAAGTTCATTATTGCATCGCTAATTAGCACATTTTTTTTTTAGCAATGATTGATCCATGAAAACCATAGATGAAATGATTGGAAAGCCAAATATATTTTTTCCAAAGTACGTGATCGTGACTTATAATTTTTTTTTCTAATGGTTTTCTTTGAGTTTTGCTCTCTTATTATTAAAAAAAAAAGATGTCCATCTCTGGAAAATCAAGCTTTTTTGGTACTTAATGATTTTTGTACAGCTTCCCAATTGGAGAACTGAACAACCATGATTTAGGAGTTGGAGATTTGAATTCAAATCTTAAGTAAGATGGGAGAAATAAGAACAGACTATAATTGTTCCTATGGATTAATGAAGTAGGTATAAATTTCAATGTGCAAAAAGAGAAAAATACACTGTGTGTACACTGTTGCAGAATTTCTAAGAGACTTGTCTTTGGCTAGGAAGAAACCTCATAATGCAGGGCGCTTGATGTGGGCCTGCTTTTTTATAGTCAATTCAAATCTCTACAAGCCAGTGACAAAGACATGTTATCCTGCACTAATTTTGCCATGACACTTGTTATCCATTTCTTTATTTATGATTCAACAGATTTTTTCTATCTTTTGCCCAAATATGTAAATTGATATTTAATAAAATTCAGTTTTTTTAGGGTTTCAGACAACCTCAATTTCAGAATATGTATTTAATTTTCAAAAAACACATTTGAAAAGGTAACGAATCTTTATACTCTATGTTCCGAGAGTTTATAATAGATGTTTTTAAAATTTAAAGTCGGTAAAATATTCATAATGAGTAAATTTTTAATAAAATGAACTATATCCCATCATTAAATTATTAATCCAAAAGTAGTTTGAGCTTTCTTTAATAAAATGGTCTATTCAAATAATTTGCCAATCTTGGATTTTTGTGGGCACTCGTTATGTTTCTGAGTTCTTGGAGCTAACATAGACATGAGCTTTTGAAAAGAACAAATGCATTCTAAAGTTTGTCATTTAGTGGAGTCAGTGTGCTTCTGCTTGGGTATGAATGGTAAGTAATTAACCTTCTTCCAACATAGCATCAGCTGCCAAATTTGACTTCACAACACTCACCAAACTTACAATTTATTCTGCATCTAGTAAATTAAACACCAAATTACACTTAATTAGGTCTAATAAATTATGATTACGCATACTGGAGCATTCGCATAATGTGCGGTTAGTATCATTTTTGCGATAATAATTTTCACATTTTTCAACTATTTATCTGGGCTAAATACATAAATTTACCTCTGTATTTTTCATAAAAAAATTTATAATACCCTTAATTTTTGTTTTGATTTAATATTTTAATTTATAAAATATTTTATTTGAACTGTTGAGCACCTCAAATTATAAAATTATATTGATTAAACAATTATTGAAAATTGAGAAAATGTAAAATTATTGTTTCAAAAGTTATATTAACCGCATATCAAATTAATATTTTACATATAAAAATTGATAACCTTTAAAATTTACTATTTTTAGTGTAATGAAATGTGAAATTACTAAAAAGATGAAGTTCAAGGTGTCACAAGGCCCATTTTATAATCTAGGGTACCGTAAGACTTTTTTTTTTTTTTTTATATAAAAAATCAGAGATTGAATTATATATTCGGTTAATACTAATTATCTGATATAGCTTTGTTTAATGTGTTGTTGTATTCGTTCCTTTTACTAGCAATTAAAGTACTTTCGATAATCTATAAAAACATTTAGGACGGAGATACTAATTAGGAGTTTCCAATTTATTAAATGAATTCCAACTTAATATTTTTGTTTATTTTGTTGTTATTCATATATTTATTCTTTTTTATTATAATTATTTCAATTTCCTATAGTCATTGAAGTTTACTTTAATCGATCTAGTTTATTAGTCTAATATTTTATTTTAAATTCCCTATCACTTCCTTAATTATCCTAATTTATTTTTTAAATAAATTTCAATTTGGTTGCTGAACTTGTTCAATAGGGTCAAAAAGGTTAAATTTGACCTTTTGGGTCAATTTAGCTCTTGAATTTATATAAAATGATTAAAAAGATTCAATTTCACTTTTTAGGCTAATTTAATTTCTAAACTTGTATTGATTTTTAAAAATTAATAATTGATTTTAATTTAACATAATTGAAATATGATTGGTCTTTTGCTCCTTTTTTTTCTACACTTACAACATTCATATTAAACTTTTTCAACACTTGTGAATACAAATTTAAAATTCATAAAACATCTTTTCTTATAATATAAACAATTTATAAACATGCATTATAATTGTATTTTGCTTCATGCGCTTCAGCTTTAGCCAACCAGGGTGAGAGTTTCTTAAAGGATAAGAGGAGGCAGATTGCAAAGCTACATAGGAAAATGCAAGACTTAAGAACAAACATGATGCGACTTCTATACTGGAATTGAACGAGATAGAAGCCTATTAGAAATAGAGATCAAAACAATTTTGGCTGTAGGGTCAGGATCAAAATCCTAGTTTTTTCCATGTCTAAGCCTTGGCTAGGAGAAAAAAAAAATTATATTTTATGACTTTAGCATGATTCAAGAATTCGGAAGGACGCTGAACTATTTTTCGAATTTTCAATGGGAAGTCATGAAAATCTAGTTTTTTTGTCATAGAAATTGAGGTGCTATGCTCATGGTGCCTTTTTGCCAAAACAAGTTCGTTCGGCTGTTTTCTCTATGCATCTGGACCAATCTAATGGAATTATCTTGCATTTTTTCAGCTTTTTGGGGAGATTGTAGGACTCGATATTACCTCAGCATGTTTAGCATCTTTAAGTGAATCTTCCTTACCCTTTGAATTGAATAAGATTCATATTGTCTTGATTCCTACAAAAAAAATCTCCCTATCGATGTCTAACCTAAATCTCATACCTTTATGTATTGTTTTATATAATGTGGTTCCGAAGATGTTAGTGAATCGTACGAAGCCAAAAATTCATTTCTTCCAAAATTGTAATCCTAAAAATGCTCCAAAACTCTGAAACTCAGGAAAAATTATATTTCATATATTTTCAATCAAATGCATAATTTAACCATTAAACTTTGATTTTTAAAATAAGTTCGTGACCCCTAAACTTTAAAAATAATATTATGACACCTAAATTTCACTTTTTATAATAATCTCACGTCTTGTTATGCTAAAAACGATCATTTATAAGATTTTTGCCTTTTATAAGAAAATACTAATTCGTTGTGTGGTTAGTACAACTTTGAAATAATACTTTTTACATTTTTCAACTATTCAATAAATTTTTTGTCAAACTAATTTTACAAATTGAAATATTTAATATATTAAAATAAAAAGAGTTCATAAAATTTTTCACGGAAAGCACAGCAGTGAATCTATGTATCAATTAAATCAGCACATTTCATATTTTCATTTTCAACTTCAAAAGGCGGTGCCTTACAATTTTTACTCGCCCGCGACACGGTCGTTGACCTGTCAACTTCTTCTTCCTATACATAACATTTAGGTTTAGGCTAAGTTACTTGTTGGTTTTCTTTCCTCGGTTTCTTGCTTTTCTCCTTCTTCCATTGTTTTTCCCGCTTTTTTAGGTAGAAAACAACAACAAATTATATAATCTTTTTTATCCATCGATACCAGAATAAAATGAAGGTATTTCCTTTCTGTTAGGAATTAAATTAATTTAACAAAAATTTTTTAAATTAATGCATAATCTGTTCTATACAGCAAAAGATTGTGCTCAAGATTGATATGAAGTGCAACAGATGCCGGACGGAGGCACTTAAGGTTGTCGCAAAAGCTGAAGGTAAGTGTTAATGGTTGATTTGAGCTATTTTGCAAACAGTTTTTCTCTGTAATACCATTTTCATTTCTTTCGATTCAATGTTCGAAACTATCTTTCCTTATATATATTTTTTCATTAATCAAGTTCTGTTCTGTATATCTTACAAAAAATTATTTGGTAAATTCATATGCTTTTCATCGCTTGAGTCATTCATTGATTACATTTCAATCGCACATTAGGTAAGTCATCATAAGTATCTAATGTCCATAATAATAAGAAACGTTTCCATTTTAAGCTTCGACTTTATATTAATTATGAAAAAATTAAGCAAAAGTTTAAAGTTTCAGTCTTTTTCGCCGATTCATTATTGGGGGAAATTTTTCAAGGTTTTTGAATTTCTCTACACGTAAAGGTGGTTAGCTAACTAATATACGACTAGAGATAGTATTAGTTGTGGTGGTGAGTTAAAAAAAATATATATAAAAATAGCTTTTTCATAAATTATTAGTATTTTTTTTCTGTTAAATTTGCTCTTTCTTTTTAATCTATTTGCTATAAGATGTGATATTATCTTTTTTTTCTTAATTAGAGCTAAAATATGGTAAGACCAATTAGTGAAAATTGCCATTATGCTGACTTAGCCTCTATGATAATATTAATTTTGTAGATCCAGAGCCAGAACCAACCTGGCCAAGTCAAGTCTAGTTTAGTCAAGCACGTACACATTTAATTAGTTCAGTACCAAATACATTTAATTTTATAAACCCTAGCTTGGTCCCTGTTTATATTTGGAATTGATATAAATTGAAGAAAGAGGATGTGGGAGCAGGTGTGAACTTCTTGGGCTTAGAAGGAGAAAACAAAGAAAAAGTGGTGGTTATCGGAGATGGAGTTGACGCTGTCAATTTGGCTGCAAACTTAAGGAAGAAGGTTGGGCATACCGACATCATCAGCGTGGCAGCTCATGATTCTAAATAGAAATATTTAGCAGACTAATGAATAAATTGCTCTTGAAATTTATCCGATATGCCTCCCGACACTTTCAAATTTACAAAGACATTATCATGACTCTGCGCTTTCACATTTCAGTAATAACTATATATCTCGCTAAAATAATAACTTTATAAGTGTTCAATTATAACTCTGTACTGTTACGTTTTATTTTGGCGATATATATATTTATTATTGAAATGTAAAAATGTAGGGTTATGATAGGTCATTTACAAATTTAAGAGTGCTATAAGGCAAATCACGTAAATTTTAAGGGTAAATTTATATATTTAGCCAATATTTAACATGTAAGAGGGCTTCTATTGCCCTTTTGTTTGATGTGTCTATTTTGGTTATCTTTTGGTGCTATGGAGATGGTCATTTTGTATCACTATTACCTTCTAAATTTTCTTAATTTAGTTTTCATTTTATGATATTAATATCTCACAAGGTTTTTTCTTTTAAATGTTTTATTTCTGTTATTTTGGTTTGCATGAAAAATGAAAAATAATATTCAATGACTATAAAATTTAAAAAGCAAAAAATAAATCATATTCTGACAAAAGTCAAGAAAATATATATATATAAATTCATCTGTGTATTTTAAACAAAAAATTTTATAGCGTTCCAAACTTTACAAGGGACCTAGTATGCTTCTAGAGCTATCAATTTCGCTAACATCACACACTTTTTCATACTAGCAACAATAGTTCTTTAGTGTTTTCACTTTTAAATGCAAAATTTATTAATTTTTGCATTCAATAGAAAAATTTTAAAAATTGAAATATTTAATTAATAGTCAAATTAAAATATTCAATAGTCAAATTAAAAGTTATGAAGTAGAAAGTAAATTTATGCATTTAGTCAGTAAATATTAAAAATATAGTTTTTTTCATGAACTGGTGGATAATGATAATGAAAACATGAGTGACAATGAAAAATGATGATAACTAGCTGTAATTCTTTCCCTCTTTATTTTGATGAAAGAATGAGTTATATTTATATGCACCGCAGCACTGGATAGCTATTTAATGCCGACAGTTAGTTAAGTATTTTGGGTGTTGTTCGGCAGCAATGTTTTGAAGTAGTATTGAGCGTTTTGTTAAGGTTGCAATACTATCTTAATTAATCATAATATTCCGTAATACAATATATATCCTAGCGTACGTTTAACGTTTTATAATTTCTTTATCATACTTATATCCATAAATTGTCTTTACCTTTTTCCTCGCTTTTATATTTTTTATCATTTTATATTAAACAGCTAATCAAACAGTTATTTATACCGAATACTTTATTCTAAACCGCTATATAATCGTTAACCATTAACAATTAATATTTAACAATAGAACAGCAGACAGCTAATAGCTACTAGAATAGCTAACTTTGCTGAACGGACCCTTGATATGATAAGTATAAAAAAAATATCAATAGATAGATTTTTTATATATGGGAGGCCCAACAAACTATCCTTTGAATAACATTTATTAAATTAGTAATAATTTTTATAGTGAAGAGTCAAATCTTCTTACTTCCTACATCTTCTACAAGAGGTAGGAAGACCGTCATTAATAGATATTAGTCGGTTAAAAACACTCCTTCATTCTATTTATATAGAGAAAATTTTTTTTTGCGCGTTTTATTTATATAAAGATATTTTTTTAATATGGTAATTTTGGGACTAATGCCAAAGCAAAAAGCCTAATATGCCGTTATTTTAGTTTATAGATTAAATATTGACTTTGGAAGTATTTCAATAAAGTGACAGATATTATTATAGTTTGCATTTAATGTTCAAAAATTAACTATATTGTGCATTAAGAAAATGTGAGATTCAAATAAATTATGCACACAAATTAAATTTCACCAAAAGCTTATGCTTAACATTTAAGTGTGTATATATATTGAAATTTACTCACAAATGTTAATTTAATTGTATTTTATTGCTTCTGTTTATGAGATAACTAGAAAATGTGAAGATTGGTGCTCATATTTTTAAGGTTATTTGCAAACTTCTATAACAAAATGTGAATACATGAAAATAGCTACGCACGCTTACAATTTAATTCTGATAAACAATTTTACCTTTTAGTTAGTCCACATGTACAATAGAAATATATGAATATTTTTACATAACAGCACACATATATTAAAAATGTGTGCAACATAAATTAAGAATTAATTAACATATTGAGCAGTGAATATTGCATTTGTACTGCGGTTTTTCTAAACATTTAACTATAAATTTTAATTATATTAGCCAAACAACCATTCATCATAAGACTGTTCTTAGATATATGCTTGATTTTGTAATTGTTACCTCTATTTCACCTGATGATATCAACCACATAAGTATGTAATGTCAAATACACCTTGTTCAAATCAAAAATAAAGAATTCATAATAAGCTTTAATAACAACATCAATTAGTTGCTCAATTGTGTTTGGAGCCTTTTTGTGTTTGATTGAATCTATAGCTCTAAAGAAACCTAGGGTCTAAAATGTTTAAGTTAGGATTATTTGGAGTTTGGCTATTCCATGGACCTTTCATTCCAGTATCAGTTCCATTGCCATTTTTTGCATTATGCCAAATTTTATAAACTGTTTTAGTAGATATGGATAAATTATCTGCAACATTATGAATACCGCAAGCATTTGACTCACCCTTTTCAATTTCAGAATACAACAATATACAAACTATATTTTTCACATCTTCAATGATGTATTTCCTTTTGTTGTCTTTTCGTGCCTCTTTTGAAACATTAATTAGTGGTGCTGTAGTTTCAAATCCACAAAAAGTAATTGTTAAGTGGATGATAAGGAGATCAAGTCTAAGGGTTGATTATTAAGCAATGACACAACTTTTAAAGTTACAAGCAAGCCTTGAGAGATTGTATTCAAATCAAAAGAAAGGACTGTGTCCATGACATTTATAATTTAAATTTTAGAGTTGTAAACTCATCTCTATTTAAATGAATTAAGTTTTGAAAATTATGGCTTCAAATTTTAAATTTTTTACTTGCAAAATTGGAGAAGCAAAATAAAAAATTTAAGATTAAAAATTTTGGTTTCAAAATTTTTTTCAACTTTTATGCCAATTTTTTCAATCCAAATTTGATATAGAGATTTTAGCGCGCAATTACAATTAAATAACCCACATTTTTTTGTTATTGAAAGTCTAAACAAATAAAATATCTTATTTCAGCAATAAATTTTCTCTCTCATCATTTATGACATTTTATTAAAATTGAATACTGCTTTAATATCTTTTTAGCGATAATTTAAAAAGAAAT
The DNA here is from genome assembly GCA_948099535.1 of Jatropha multifida. Taxonomy (NCBI): domain Eukaryota; kingdom Viridiplantae; phylum Streptophyta; class Magnoliopsida; order Malpighiales; family Euphorbiaceae; genus Jatropha; species Jatropha multifida. The sequence continues at coordinate 16,808 of CANUEX010049156.1, forward strand.
TAATAAAAAGACTATCACCTTAATTCTAGAAAAATTTTAACTTTTTTTATATAAATAGAATCGAAGGACTAACAACTATTTATTAGAATTCTTTTTTAGAGCAGTTTTTTTTAACTTAATTTTTTTATTAACACCCATAATATATATTGTTTGGAATGATATGCTCATAAATGTAAAAGTACAAGTGCCATATCAATTTTAAAAACTTGGCTACTCCTGTTTAAAAGTGAAAGTTAACCTCAGGTTTGTAGTTCGCAATTATTTCCCTATTTAGCCTCCAATGAATAAAATAGATTTTCATTTCTCTTTTTTCATTTTTCAGTTGCCCAACAAAAAGAACAAATTCATATTTTGAAGTGTAGAATACAGCTTTTATAGCTTCTATGAGTTGTAGAATTAGACTTTCAAATTTGGGAGAGGAAAAGTGAAAAAGAAAGTGTAAATTTTAGGGTAATGAGAACAAACTTAATCCAGCTTGATGAGTAATTTGATTTGGGCGAACTTGAAATGATCTTACCTACCATTTATTGCTTTGCAATACTATACTTGCAAAATTTGGGAGCAAAAGTAAAAAGAAAAAGAAAGAAATTGTAAATTGTAAACTGTAGGGTAATATACCAACTTCACTCCTTATTATTTTGTGAGTTGACTTCATAAATTGCAAATTGTAAATTTCTACTTTTAAACCACAGATTGAATTTGCTGCAATTGACTATAATATAAATTGAGACTTTAAGAAAATTCCAACAGCTGTCCTTCAACTCATAACCAAACAGTCCATAACCCAATTTCGTCCTTGAACTGGAGGCATGACTGTTGGATTTATGTCCCTATGGCTGTAATCGCAGTCCCTTTCACACGCAGAACCCAGTTTCCTCCTTGGACTCGAGAGAAGAAGACCATTCGGCTCCTGGCTCAATAACTTAACTTCCTTTCTCTCTCCTTACGTGCCGCCCTTACCTTCCTTCTGCTACCACAAACATCCACGTTTCCCGCCACGTCATCGACCAAACAACTTCCAAACTCGTAACTCGTCTCTCTCTTTTTTATATCCTTTAGTTCTCGTATCTTTCATTTTCAACATTGTTCCTCTTCCCACCGCCGCAGTCATGGCGGTAACTTCACCGGAAACCACCGATCCCACCCTTACTCAATCTTCACTTAAACCATTCTCCTATCGTCCATTTAATCTCCAAAAACTTCCTCATTTAAGTGATTATCTTCTAGATCTAAAATCCTACACTAACCCATTAGACAATAATTCTTACTACCGCCCAACGGACGGTTTCTACCTAACAGAAGCCGACATCGTTTTGCGTCAGATAATCATTGACCTTTCTGGTACTTTCTCTCCTTCCGGTCCATGCTTTGCCTACCACAGGGCGGGTCCGCGTCAACAAATATTCTTTGACCCGAATAGTGTTCGGGCTGCTATTGTTACCTGCGGGGGACTGTGTCCTGGAATGAATACGGTGATAAGAGAATTGGTGGTTGGGCTTTGGGAGATGTACGGAGTGCGTAAGATATATGGAGTAGTGGCTGGGTATAGAGGATTTTATTCAAGAGAGCCTATTGAGCTTAATCCAAAGCTTGTCCATAACTGGCACAAGAGGGGCGGTACAGTTCTCGAGACCTCTAGAGGTGGCTTTGATCTTGAGAAGATTGTTGATTCCATTCAAAATCATTGCTTTAATCAGGTTTGTTTCTTAATATTCAATATGAATTATGAATGTGCATTTGGTGCTTGGTACTTTGGATTGAAAATTTACAGAATTGAAACTCATTTGTTCTTTAAAATAACTTAATTTTCTCTTTGATGAGAAAAATATTTTTCATTTGACTTATTTTCCTGATCACGTCAAATATCAAAAAAGCTCTGGAAATATTTTTTTGAGACAAGTTATTTTTCGGAACTAAACAAAGCCTAGTTTAATAAATGAACATGATAGGAATAGAATGTGATTCTATAACATCTATAAAAATTCAATATATGCTCTGATTCTCTATTAAATTTGAGGTGATAAGCATCAGAATAACCGTTACAGCTTTACCCCTTCCATTTCTGTTAGTGCAAGACGTTATCGTAAACTAACTGGTGATCTGCCTCCTTACATAAACTATAAAGAAAAGAAGTGAATAAATAAAAGGTTGTTACTTGTGAACACCCTTCTTGATCACTACAAATAAGCGGCTTTTGATCGATTTTAGGTTATATATTCAAAGAAGCTGAACATATCAGATCGAAGTCAAACCAGATCATCATGATTATTTATACCATTTAAATTTTAGGTGTACGGTTTGGTTGGGCTAACCATTTATTGGATTCAAATTTATAATTGGTGTCATGTGCAACATAGAAAAATTTTCGAAAGGCTAAAACCTTAGTGGGTAAATAATTATATGCAATCTTTTATGTTTCGTACTTTGGTTCTATTTTACTTATTCGTTATGTTTTTGTGTGTAGTCACAGAAATTACACAAGGCATTTCAAACTAACTTTAAATTGACTCTGTCAACTTTTAAGTAGACTGTCCTTGGGATAGAGAATGAATGATGTATTCTTGTCAAATTAATAATATATAGGTATGTTGAAACTACAGTCAATATCATTTTTCAAATTCATTCTTCTGGTCTGGCAAAAAAATACATCGTCTGTCCTGTTCTTATGGAAGTTTTTTTTGAGGTAGTATTTGAAAATGATTTGTATTTTGATAAAAATGAAGTTTTGCTGTCTGTCATCAAGAGGCGAGAGTTTGATAATGATAGTGTGATACAATCAAGAACACTTTTAAAAACAAACCAGCTTAATTTGATTCAAATTCTTGCAAATTCATGCATCTAATTTAGGTAATTTGTCTTGATGAACAATTAAGCGTGAAATCTAATAATGCTCATTTATATATCGTGACTTGTGATTATGAAATAATTCCAGTTGTACATCATTGGTGGGGATGGAACAATGCGTGGGGCTGTGAAGATATTTAATGAAATTCGTCACCGGAAACTAAACATTGCAGTTGTTGGAATTCCCAAAACAGTTGACAATGATATAGGCATAATTGACAAATCATTTGGGTTCCAAACCGCGGTAGAGATGGCTCAACAAGCAATCAACGCAGCTCATGTAGAGGCTGAGAGTGCAGTCAATGGTGTGGGGCTAGTAAAGCTAATGGGTCGAAGCACAGGCCACATAGCCCTCCATGCAACATTGAGCAGCCGAGACGTGGACTGTTGTTTAATTCCAGAAACTGAATTTTTCTTGGAAGGAAAAGGAGGCTTGTTCGAATTTCTTGGGAAACGTCTAAAAGAGAATGGCCATGCAGTACTAGTTGTTGCTGAGGGTGCAGGGCAGGACATGATACTGAGAAGTGAAGCACAGAAAGAAGAGAGAGATGAGTCAGGCAACCCGGTCTTTTTAGATGTTGGTGCATGGTTGAAGTCCGAGCTAAAGAATTGGTGGTCTAGAGATCACCCGAACGAGTTATTTACTATTAAGCTTATCGATCCAACATATATGATACGGGCAGTCCCTGCAAATGCCACAGATAATCTATATTGCACTCTTTTGGCACATTCTGGTATTCATGGAGTTATGGCAGGTTACACTGGATTTGTATGTGGACCTATTAATGGCAACTACGCATACATTCCTTTGGAAGAAGTTGCGAAGGCGAAGAACGAAGTTAACATAAAAGACCATAAATGGGCATGGGTGAGATCTGTCACTAGCCAGCCTGATTTTGTTAGGAGATGAATATACATATCATTTTCATTGATCATGTCTAATATTTTTTGAAGTCAGTGAGTTTTTTGTTGGATTGAATTTTCGAGAGCATGGCCAGGCAAAAGATGCCCATTTGTTAAGTGGGTTAGTTCTTCTGATACTTTTATGCATAAGGCCTGTTATGGATGCTTAGGTGGTTGGACCATTGCTCAGGTTTGGTTTGTGGAATGCCTTGTTGTATAATGTAACTGGACTTTGTTGATTAATATAATGCGCCACTGAAAGATCTCTTACACGGTGTCGGATTTTTTTCACATCTTACAATATCTTATCTTTTTTGTTTGGGGGGGTGGGGGGATAAATTTCAGGCTTTATGTATTTCTCTTACCGTTAGTTCTATTACTGTTCATTAAAGTTTATCAAATGAAGCCTCGAATTATTATGTTGTTCAAGTTTTATGCTTCCTTTTGAACAAGGCCAAATACATAAAGGTACTTTTGAATACGATTTTAATTTTGTAGCACTCCGTGCACCTTAAATTGTAAATTTGGTAATATTATATACTTTTTCATATTAATAGCAATTGTTTTGAGAATTTTTGGCTTTTATATGCAAAAGATTAGTTTGACTTATGGTTAGTATGATGTTCGTTAATTTTCGTATTATTAATTATTCAATAGGTGTCTAATTGATTTAAAATGATAAATAAAATAATTCTACAAATGCGAGGTTTTATAAGTTGAAATATTTAATATGTCAAAAATTTAATAGGTCAAAATAAAAATTGAGGGTTCTATAAAATTAAATTAATAAAATTCAGGGGTGAATTTATATATCTAGCCTTTTGAACAATCATCTCTATTTTGTTAACTTCAATTATTACCAAAAACTAAAAAATTTGTAAGTCAATTTCTTGTATCATTGTCAATTTAACTCCAAATTCAATTTATTAAATTTGGCTTTTATTGAAACTGCATCCTTTTTTTTCCAATTTTGACCGTAGTATAATTAATCTTTAAATTTGAAGCAAAAGAATTAATAATCCGACTATAATAAGACTCTAGCTTAAAGATATATTTTTTTTTCAATTATGTGAGAAGTTGAAAGGTTTTGAGCTCTAGTCCTTCGATCACAAGAGTTTTACTAATTTGGTAAGCCAACGGGAGAATTATGGGTTATTGTATAGTCACAATGATATTTCGGTTTATTCAACTTCTCAATAAAAAAATAAAAGATATAATTTTATTTATTAAGCCAAAATTAAATTGTCACACCAACTCAACAAGTGAAAAACAAAAAATGGAAATGATGGAAAAGGTGAAACAAATACTATATACTAAAACATTGATCTCTTTCTAATTTATTTGCATATGGGCTTGCGGCTTAACAAAGTGATCATCATCATAAAGAAGATATTGATAAGCATCCACAACGATTTTGAACTATCAAGTGCATAATGGAGTAAAAAAGCAGCAACATTATTATCATTTTTGTTTGGGAAAGAAAGAAAGAAAAGGAAAAAAGCTTCTGTTATTCTATAGATATATGAAAATTAAAAGATTAGTCTAAAAAGTTCATGAAGAGATGATCAAAATCCAAAGGTGTTTTCATTGCCAATGGATTCTGCTCTTTCATACTCTTTTTTATAAAGAAAAGAAAGAAAGAAAGAAAGAAAATAAAGTTAGCAAATGCCCCTTTGACACATACGGTGACTAGGAGAGAATCTCCTACAACCTTATCTTTTTTATTATTCTAAGTCCTTATCTACGTGGCCCATTTCGCCTTTAAATAAAAACAATGCCTCCTTGCGACGACCTGTTACCATTACAACATATTCTTATCTTTTTGCTCAGCAGATCTATCCGTAGTCCATACATATTCTTTCTTTTTTTTATTTTATTTTAACCTTTCGATATCTAAATCTACTAGAGATTAATCTGGATTCGCGTCCTTTTCGAGTGTTTAAAAGGACTCTACGTATTCATGATTCAAATTCAATATCACTAATTACTTATGGTTCCCCTCAAATATTGAATCATGCGAAGCAAGATGGAGCAATGAAGTTGCCGAGGATGAGACACAAATTTGCTTAAAACTTATAATGCATAAGAGATATCTTGTCTTATCACAGTAAAGTAAATTAGACAACCAACAAGTTTTCTGTATGTGGTAAGATCATTTAAGAATTCACCATTATTTAGTATTTATTTTCATAGGTGTGAAAGCAACTTTATCATTCTATAGATTAACAAATGTAATTAAATCCTGTGTGTATTTTCATTGGTTTAGTTATATAGCACTATCCCTATGAAAAGTTTCCATTCTCCAAAAATATGTTAAATTATTTAAATCCTTCGGCAATTCGCAAATACCTTCAGAGTCATTACTCATAATGATCATATCATCTATATATAAGAGGACGATAGTGATACCTGTCAAGGAGCGATGTATGAACATGCAATAATCAATAGACGGTGGTTTGAAACTTTCCAAACCATGTCCAAGGAGCTCTTTTCAAGCCATAAAGAGATTTTTTAAGTCGACAAACTAAATTAGGTGTTGATAATGAGTAACCAAGTGGAGGTTTCATATGCACTAACTCCTCTAAATCTCCATGTAAGAAAGCATTCTTTACGTCCATTTTAGACTATTTTCTCACAAAAGTTATGGCAATAAGTGTTCGTCGTCATTTTGACAATAGGAGCAAATCAATGCCATATTCTTGTTTAGCCTTGAGATACCAATCAGGCTTTATATTGTTCAAGAGATCCACCTGCTCTAAACTTGACAGAAAAGACCCATTTATTCCTAATAGCAGTTATATTAAATGAAGCTTGTAGTTCATTATTCATTGCCTTTTTCCATCATTCTTGACTAGCTGCCTGGACATAAGAGTTAGGTATAATAATCAAATTTAAAGTGTTGTTAGGGCATATAATTTACCATAAGTTTAGGAGAGTAACCATAGCGATATGGAACTTGGACATGACGAGAAGATTATCAAAGAATATAAGGTTCATTATTATCTCTGAAGGTGTTGTTTGGGGCATTAGAACTAGAACTGATCTCAAACTGTTGTGTATTATGTTGGTGAATCTCACAGATCCGTTTGCCATAGTACTTAAATGTATTGCATCACATGCTAATATAGAAACATCATTTTTGAACTAGATAAATGAATTTGAAGGAAATAAACAACTACACTCTTTATTTATTAATTCTTTCAAATTAAAAATGTATTTGTAACACTATTACATAGAAAATAATCTAAAACTGAAGCCGAAATCCAAATACAGATAAGATTAAATTTCATATAATCAATTTGGAGGCGCTTAATTCTTTTAACATCCTTTTAAACAATTATCAGCACATGCCGCCACTTCATACAAACCTTAGAACAAAGAAAAAGCAAATTAATAATAAATCTGATGATTATATTAATATTTCAAGCAAAAAAAAAGATACAAATAAAAGAAAGAGAAGAATACACTTACGATAGTTATCTTTAGAGATGAGATCGGAGCACTTAAGAGTAGCACAACCGATAACGCAGAATTGTTGGCTTTGACTTTGAATATGGATTTGGGATTGGTTTTTGATATTTTCAGTGTAAATGATTTTTCGTGAATGTGGTGGAGATGGGGGTTGAGGTGAAGGAAGTGCAGGTGGGTGTATTAGGCACTTAAGAACACATCTAGGAGGGCAACCATTGAACCATGGAGATGCAACTATACAATCAATTAAACAATGTTCAAGACAATATGTGAATCTCGTTTTGTCAAATTTCGCCATGGTCTGCCTTACGAACATTCCGATCACCAAACACATCACAATAAGTGAAAAAGCTTTTCCCTGCATTATTTTCTCGTATTTGATATAAAAACTAATTTTTTAACCTCAATATATGTAAATACGATTGCTAGACCCTCTTTTTGGTTATAAAATATTGTATTGTGGTGGTATTTATATTGTTGGTAAAGCAATTCATGATTCATGCACCACTAAAAAAATATTATAACACGTTAATTCATAAACTATTTTAGACAAAATCATCTAAATACGTAAGATTGAAAAAGAAATATATAAATATATGAGGAAATGAAAATATAATTAAATTTCTTGATTTGATTGTAACTAAGAACTGTTGCAATATACGGTGTATTTTATTTATTTTGGTAAAGTTCAATGCATTTGTTTATGTATTAATTAATTATACAAGAATTTATGGTTGATTTGATATAATTAACTTTAAAATTTTGAATCTTTGTCAAAAGTATTGTTTAAAAAATATCTTATGTAAAAATTTAACTTAATAATTCAATTAGCATATTTGAAATAAATTTCAAGATGATAATTACGTATATTAATTATGCATACGATTAGTTTTTCAACAGTGAATATCATTTTTTATTATTAATTCTAAAAATAATTATTAATTCAGAGGAATTTTGCTATGCATATTTTTATTACTTGTTATGAGTTAGCTATAACTATATATTTTTATAAATATATGTTTTTTTCATATTTAAAGTTATTAATCTTTTTATAACGTATAATGCTCAATGACTATATCCATTGTTGGTACTCGTTTAATTTTTTTTATATCATTAGTTATTTTTCTAATTATTTATGCTTATTTTAATTTTTTAATATTAAATATGGATTATAATTTTTGTCTTATATTATTTAAATTTTTATAACGTTAAAACTAAATTTCATATGTAAATATAACAGTTAATTAATAAATAGCAATATATATACATACATTTCTGTTCAATTTATTATAATTGTATATGTATAATTATATAATATGATTTTATAAAAACGTTTCATTTTATATACATATATAATTCTAAAATTTAAATATATAAAAATAATATCCGTAGGCGAAGGGAAGCTTTCAATTTTCAAGTTTGATTGTGGTGCATGTCATGTGGATCTGGGTCTTGAATTTTTGGTGGCTGTGCAGAGGACGGCTGTGACAATTCCCATGTGAATGGAGGAGCCGTCGTCTTCTCTGCGATCTGGTTAAAGTCTTAAAGACGATAAACTGATAATAATATGACAAATTCCAATTTGACTAATTTAGGATTATGATGCCTACGTGGCATCAATTAGAAATCAACTTCCTTTGGGAGGTTGATGCTGAAAGCACTATAAATTTATTTATGTTGCGGGTGAAATGCCATCTCTGAAAATGAATGATGCAGACTTTTTTTTTCTATATATAATAATACTAATTTTGAGATTATTTCCTTTTTGTTGAAATAGTAATTTTGGATTAGAATATGATTATTTGTTATTGTTATTGCTGTAAAAGAAAAATCAAACTCTCTCGTCTAACTTTTATTATCATGGACTGAAGAGCAACTCTATCAATACTCTTGAATTGGAGAGCCTTATAAGATGTTTTAAATCAGAACGTCAACACTTGATCGATCTGAATTGACGAAAAAAATAACTAACACACTTAATAATCTTTTTTCTTTAAAGAAAAATTAAGAGTCAGAAGTTTTAGTTAGAACAATTTTGAAAATTCCCGACTCAAATTGTTCAAGGAAATGTTTGGGTTTACTAATGGAATGAAGGTTTTTGGTTATTGAAATCCAACAATTTTATAAAGAATATTTAGATTTTAGGAAAAGTAATTTTAATAAACTTGAATTTTCACGTTTTGGAAAAGAAAATTAAACTTCAAATGTGAAAACTAATTTTCCAATACACCACATTTGGGTTTACTTCAAATTAATTATATATATATATATAATATGGAAAATAAACATAAATATTATATTGTTCAAATATAATAAAAATAACAATAGTACGAGACATCTCTAAACTTTTATTTTCAGTATTGATTGGATACTCAAATTATAGTAAAACTAATACTGATATTTTTAAAATTTTCAAATCAAATCACTAATTTTTAAAACTGTGATTTTGATTTAATTTAAATTGATTTGGTTCAATTGGAGGGTGAATTTGATGTCTTTACAAAAAGTTAAAAACAACTAATTTGCTTACTGAGTAGAGACACAGATTCCTCTTTAATGAGTTAATATTGACCATAGAAAAGGACGAGTGTCTCCCAGAAGACGCGACACTTATTTCTCCTATTGGATGGTAATTCAGATATTTCAGCAACTAATTTAATGGAGATACTAATAAATAATAGTAATAAAAATGGCTGTCAGATGGATTCTTACACTTTACTCTTTTAGCGGTTATATTGCTTTGTTTAATAAGCACTCCAAAATCCAAAATCCTCACGCTATAAATTTAGCTCTTTTCTCACTTGTCACTCTCCCATTCACCGCCACTACATCAGCACCACCGCCATTGCCACTGGCGCCGCGACTAGCAACCATTAACCCACTGTTTGTGGGATGGATATAAGTGGGTGACTGCAGGGAATCCGTACAGAACAATGACAAAAATGGCAGGCTCAGGCTGGAAAGTAGCTTTTCTTTATATGGCAATACTGCTTTTAGGCCCCTTTGTATTGGGAGAATCAGCAATAGGAGTGAACTGGGGAACGGTGTCGTTTCACAAGCTGAAGCCTTCTACAGTGGTGGATCTGTTAAAAGACAATAAGATAGAGAAGGTGAAGCTTTTTGATACAGACCCAGAAGTTATGAGAAGTTTAATGGGAAGTGGTATTCAAGTTATGGTTGGGATACCAAATGATATGTTGGCTCCTCTTAGCTCTTCTACTGCTGTTTCTGATTTGTGGGTTCGCCAAAATGTTTCAAGATATATGGTTAAAGGTGGTGTTGATATCAGGTTCTTCTCTCTTCCCTGTATTTTGCTGCTTTTATTTTCTTTTTATTGTTTTTTTTTTTTAAATTTCCTGCTCTTTTAATGTGGGATTTGCTGTTGGTCCGTTTGATTGCTGAAAAGGGTCAGTAAATGCAAATACTGTTGGATCTTGCTTTGTCTTGTTTTTGTTTTGGGTATAGAATTAGTTTATTTGATTTTTATGCCGCTTATGAATAAAGTGAGAGGAATGATATTTATACCTCTTGGGCTTCGATTGTGCTTCTCTCTATATGTGAGAATTCAGGCCTTAGATTTCTAACTAACACCAAAATGATAAACAGTTTTGGGAAATATATTGCAAAAAAAGTTATGAAGGAATGCTTTAATATTGCAAGATGAATCTGAGGGAGGAGAACGCTTTATATGCTAGAGTAAGCACAAGCTAATTTCTCTTTTATTTGGTTTTTAATTGATTCTGGTTGCTCTTTATATAAGCAAATCTCCTTTGATGTGTACTCTTGGTGACATTGGTGCTTTTTTGGTTAACTTGGCCCCAACTTCAGGGGTTTTAACTTTTAACTTCACAGCTTATGCAACGATTCAGTAACATCGATACAAACCTCATTGGTTGATTTTTATTGAATAGTTTGGTCAATTAGGTTATCATTACCATAAATATGTATGCAAATTAGTCAAGTACTTATAGCCTGTTTGATATTGTGTTGTTTTTGGTTTTCGGTTATCAAATTTGACAGAAAGATCTCTCAATTTATTTTTATTTATTATTATTTGGTGTTTTAAAACAGAAAAACTAGTTTAAAAAGGATGGTTTTTGCTTGTTTTCTCAGCTGGATTTTCAGAAACAAACTTTTAGTTCAGAAAAACCAGAAACAGAAATGATATTATTTAATCTTAGTCTAGATGAAATAGCTTTTCGTACGCAGTTGTGCACAAAATACAATTTTGGTAAATGCAATTGAATGTTTTTGTTTAATGAACTTTATTTTTTATAGCATTTCCTTGGTTTGAACTTCTTATAGTCCTATGCAGCTGAGGTTTGTTCCACTTCCTCAACAATTAATTGTCTTGTCTATGAAAGCTGTGGGTTGCTATGCGGACTTCCTATGCCAGATAGTACAGCTCGTCCTCCTAGGATAGACTGCGTTGCTCGTCTGATGGTATATGGTGTCTGCCTATCTTTAATAAGTTGTTTAGTTAACATCATATCTAAGAAAAAGAAGAGAATTGTTAAATACATTCTTGCTTGTGTGTGTGTGCGCGCGCATGTTTATCTGACTATGTCTCTATGTGTGTCTGTGTGTGTGTGTGTGTGTGTGTTGATTAACAATGCTATATCGAAGGCTATGGGAGTTTAACTGGCTATACATCAAATTAGGTTCACATTTGCGTGATATGATTTGGCATGTGGTTCTGGAATGTTGTATTTAAGAAGCCAAATACCTCAAAGTGCTTTTGTAAGAATTTTTTTTTCCTTGAGAACCCATCTGAGGACAGTTTCTTTGAAGTTCTGAAATTCCAAATCTAAGATCTTAAATAATATTCTATTACGAGTTACATGTTTCTCATGTATTTTCTCTTCTTGCCATGATGGTAGGTATGTTGCTGTAGGAAATGAGCCATTCCTCTCAAGTTACACTGGACAATATCAGTCCTATGTATACCCTGCCATGGTCAATCTACAGCAGTCTTTATCTAAACCAAATCTTGCTGGCTATGTAAAGCTAGTGGTCCCGTGCAATGCTGATGCATATGAATCATCTCTCCCTTCTCAAGGGGCATTCCGGCCGGAATTAACTGAAATAATGACTCAAGTTGTTTCCTTCCTCAACTCAAATGGATCGCCTTTTGTTGTCAATATTTACCCTTTTCTTAGTCTCTATGGGAGCACAGACTTCCCACAAGATTATGCATTTTTTGACGGGAGCACTCATCCTGTTACAGATGGGCCTAATGTTTACAATAATGCATTTGATGGGAATTTTGACACTTTAGTTGCAGCCCTCAGCAAAATTGGATACGGTCAGATGCCTATAGTTATTGGGGAAGTGGGTTGGCCTACAGATGGAGCCATCAGTGCGAATATCAATGCTGCCAAGGCTTTCAATCAGGGGCTCATATATCATGTTCTAAGTAACAAAGGGACCCCACTTAGGCCAAATGCTCCTCCCATGGATATTTACCTTTTCAGCCTACTCGATGAAGGGGCAAAGAGTGTACTTCCTGGAAATTTTGAGCGGCATTGGGGGATTTTCTCATTCGATGGTCAGGCTAAATATCCATTGAACCTTGGTTTGGGCAACAAAGAATTGAAGAATGCAAAGAATGTCGAGTATCTCCCATCTAGATGGTGTATAGCAGATCCTACCAAAGATCTGTCTAATGTTGCAAATCACTTGAGAATTGCCTGCAGTGTTGCAGATTGCACAACGCTCAATTACGGGGGATCATGCAACGAAATCGGAGCAAAGGGAAATATCTCTTATGCATTCAACAGTTACTATCAACTTCAGAACCAGAATGCACAAAGCTGCGATTTCGATGGGCTTGGTATGGTTACATTCCTAGACCCATCCGTTGGTGATTGCAAGTTTCTTGTTGGTGTTACTGATACTAGTTCTTCAACTTCTAGATTATACCTTAGATGGATTATCATTTGGATCTTGGTGGAATGCTGGATTTGGGTTTCTCTAACCTGAAACGAAATTTCGTTGAGTGGGTTTTTCGGGGTCCCATCTCTTGAACTGTTAGTCGTAAACATAGGTGACAGAAAACCATAGTAATTGGGATGTTTACTCAAAATGATTGCAGGTGTTGTATGTAATAGTGTATCATGTAGGAAAAAATGTAGACTCGTATTTATTGATCATCCCCATCTTCAATTTATATCAACTCAAGTTTTCATTTTTGTTCCATGCTTCATCTAATCTAACTGCAAAATCTGAGAGCAGATAGATAATGCGTTTCCTGAGAACTAAGTTTGCAAGTTTGTGTGAATTTGATGTTTCATTTCCAGTAATATGTATGCTTCACAGGGGTTAATTTCACCAGTGGTTGCTGAACTCAGGGGATACACACATTATGTAAGCCTTTTGTGGTAATGTAAGTAAAAAAGGAAGCCCCATTGGACTTTGATATTTGAAACCCACACAGCGAAGATTTGAAACCCTCCCTTGAAAGCAGCAGCAGCTATAACCACCTTCAAATAATTAAATCATTACCACACGAAAGTGGGCAATCATGCAAAACATTTACTCTTTATCTGAGTGTCATATTGGCATTGAATTTCTCGTTTGTCTTGTCTCGATACTTTTGCCAACATCAGTTAGGCATTGCCGTTTTATAGGATCGCTGGTTTCGTTTCATGAAACCGGCATGTTTTAGTATAGTTAGTTTCGTTTTATAGAACCGAGGGTTTTGGTTTGGTTCTAATTTTGGCCTATTCTAGCACATTTCCAATAAACTGACATTCCGATTATAGTTATGATGATATATGTAATAGAAATTCGTTTCTAGAGTTGTCTTTTTCTTTAGAAAAAAATTAATGTGACAGAAAATATTAATAAATTTTATTCTAAACAATTTTTAAAATGATTATATTCATGTGGAAAATAAAATTCATTAACTTCGTAAATAAATATAAAATAATCAAATAAATTATGACTTTATTTATCTAAATGTTATTAATTAAATAAATTGTTATTAAAGTTTGAAAATATTTCAAATAATTGTTAAACTTTCATTAGTACCAACCAACAAATGAGCGTACGACTCTGGCAAGGGGTGGGTGACCAAAGCAGCGCTCTATCCGTAAGCCAAACATCAGACCAAAAAAAGGTATAAAATCCACTACACACAGCTGAAAATAGACCCTTAGCCAACAACGGGAGTGATTTGTGAATATCCCTCCAAATACACGATGTGCTTGCTCTTGAGAATATCCCTCCAACTGAAAATAGGCTTGTCGAGCATCGCAAAAATACCAGCTAACCCATGCATGTACTTGCTCTTGAGAACAGAATGCCATAGGGATCCTTTGTCCTGTACCAACCGCCAACCCAGCTTAGCAATAAAAGCATCATTCATATTCCCGCACGAGCACACACCAAGGCCGCTAGCACTATGCCATAAGCCTGTTCCAACTAACCAAATGAATCCTCTTCTGAAGATTAATCTCATGACCCAGATAAAATCCCTAACCCTTTTTGTCAGAACCATCACAAACAGCCCTAGGGAGCCGGAGAATCTGGATAATGTGATTCGGTAAAGCAGAAAGGATGGACTTAGCTAAAGTAACCCGCCCTGCAAGACAAAGACACCGTATCTTCTAACTAACCAAATGGCTATCAAGCCAAGTAAATAAAGGGTCAAACAGTGCTTTCGTCATCCAACTAGTAACCATAAGGACCGCCAAATCGGTCCACGGTGTCATAGCCACAGAAACCCTGGATCTCTAACAAATCACATCACGCAACTTCGAAGGAGCATTGGCCGGACTGAAGGCTATAATTCATCTTTTCACCAGACGCAGCACAAAATTGGTCCAAACAAAGCTTGACAACATCAACTTGATCCAAAGAAGCTTCCGCAAACGATAATAAATCATCGGTGAAAAGAAGATGCGAAAGGGCTGGACCCCTGGATAGTTGAATCGTCCTCCATTCCCCACGCATAATAGCACCTTTAATGATATGATTCAATCGTTCCATGGCTAGCGCAAAAAGATAGCGGGACATGAGGTCCCCCTGCCGGGCACCTCGCGTAGGCTGAAAACAATCCGAAGCAGCACCATTCCAAAGAATACTCATTGAACAAGCCCTAAGACAAGTAGCAATAAGATGACGCCAGTGATTCGAAAAAACGACTCGACCCAGACAATCATCAATAAAACCCCAGCAGAGCCGATCATATGCTTTTTTCAAATCAATTTTAAACACCGTCCACCGCTTCAACCCCGACTTGGTATGCATAACATGAAGAACCTCTTGATACGCGATAACATTGTCATGGAGCTGACGACCTAGAATAGAACTACTCTGCTCAGGAGAAATCAAGGTCGGGAAAACCCGCCTCATTCTATTGGTAAGAATCTTAGTGAGAATCTTGAAGCTAACGTTACACAAACTTACGGGCTGAAATTGATTTATGGTTTCAAGAGAGCAACTTTCGGCAAAAGGGTCACCATAGTATTGCACAATCCATTAGGCAGCACACAATCGTTCAGGAAACGCGATGCCAAATTCACAATCTCACCCACCACTCCCCAAAATTTCTGATAAAAAGCAGCTGGGAACCCATTAGGCACATGAGCTTTGTTAGGAGCCATCGCAAAGAGAGCAGCTTTCACTTCATTCGCATGAAACGACATGCTAAGAAAATCTTTGTCCCTACGAGAGAGCTCTGGAAAGCTGAAAATAATACGACAGGGAATCAGCAAACGATTCTCTTCGGTATACAGATTACGGTAATAGTCAACGGCCATGGACAGCAGACGAGACTGATCCCAAACCCACTCTCCCGAATCAGATTTTAAAGCCAAGATATGTCGCTTGGACTCCTTAAGAACAACAGAAGCGTGAAAAAAGGCTGTATTACCGTAATCTGTATACCGAAGAGAATCATTTACCGTAATCTGTATTACCGTCTTCTGAAAAACTGTGTGCAGTAATCCTTTAAGACACGTTGATTCCTCCTAGCTGCAATGCCTTGAACATTCCAAACAAGAATACACATAAAACCAGAAGAAGAAAGGGAAGCACCAATGGGCAGAGCCAACCCCACATCATTATTGCTGACTGGCAAGGCTATCCCCTACAAACTCATCACTACCCAATGCTTCAGAGGCTGGAGACAGAGATCGCATGAAGAGAAAACAAAGATAGTGAAAAAATACCTTTTCATGTGTGCTTGACGGTTCTCCATATTTTTAATATACAAGCTATTATAAGTAAAGAATCAACGGTGAAAGATAAATAAATAATCTATAACTGAATGTCCAGGTCAGCATGTATAGGCGGGAAACTGAGAAAAATAAATAATCTGCTGCTTGCTTAAACTTGGATGATCTGTGTTGCTTAGCAATACTCTACACCCCCCTCAAGCTGGAAGTGGTTGGTGAGAAGTCAACCAGTCCCAGCTTGAAAAGGAGAAGTGAGAATGATGGGTGAGAAAGAGATTTAGTGAAGATGTCCGCAAGTTGTGCCTTGGTGTTGATATGAGATGTGGAAATGAAACCAGAGAAAAGTTGTCGACGGACCACATGACAGTCGATGTCAATGTGTTTCATCCTTTCATGGAAAACAGGGTTCACAGCTATGTGTAGTGCTGCCCGGTTGTCACAATGAAGAGGGATGGGTAAGGAAATAGGGATTTGCAAATCCTTGTGTATGTAAGAGAGCCACAGTAATTCACAAACAATAAGAGCCATACTACGATACTCTGCTTCAGCGGAAGAGCGGTAATTTGTTTCTTGGATTTCCAGGAGATTAAGGAAGAGCCAAGGAAAATACAATAACAAGATAAAGACTTGCGAGTAGTGGGACATGAAGCCCAATCTGCATCACAGTATGCAGTAATCTTCATACAATTTTTATTTGGAAAAAACAAGCCTTGGTCGGGACAACTCTTTAAGTATTTGAGGACATGAATAGCAGCTTTGTAGTGGTAATCACATGGGTTTTGCATAAACATAGTCAATTGTTGCACTGCAAATGTTGTATCAGGTCTGGTGAGTCCCAAGTAAAGAAGCCTACCTACTAGGTGACGGTAAATATCAGGATCAGCAAGAGGAGTGCCCATATCAGGTTGCATCTTGGTACCTTGAATTAAAGGAGTAGTCGCGGGTTTGGAATCGTTGAGTCTAGCTGATGATAATTAATCAAGGATATATTAGCGTTGGGTAACAATCATGCCAGAATCAGGTCAGGCTATTTCAATCCCAAGAAAAAATTTGGCATAGCCAAGGTCCTTAATTGTGAACTTATGATGCAGATAATTTTTCACCTCAAGAATTAGCTGTTCATCAGGCCCAGCAATAAGAATGTCATCCACATACACTAGGAGAGCAAGGAAATTGGAGTTTTCGCCTTTCACAAAGAGGCAATGATCGTGGGATGACTGTGTGAAGCCAAAAGTCAGCAAGGTGCTTGTGAATTGCTTGTTCCATTGGCGGCCGGCCTGTTTCAAACCATAAAGGGAACATTGAAGTTTACGATACTGACCAAGAAGTGCCTTAGTGTAACCTGTAGGAGGCTGCATGTATAAATCTTCATCTATAAAGCCATGAAGATATGCATTATTAATGTCCAGTTGAATTAATGGCCATTGTTTGGCAGCAACAACGGTGAGTAATAATCTAACAGTGACAAGCTTGGCGACGGGGGAAAAGGACTCAGTGTAATCAAGCCCCAACAATTGATTATATCCTTTAGCTACGAGTCTGGCCTTGTATATATCAAGAGTACCGTCGGCACGATGTTTGACTCGATGTATCCATTTTGAGCCTATGGGCTTTTTTACTAGGAGGTAGAGCAGTGAGTATCCATGTATTATTGGCCTCCAAGGCATCTAATTCTTTATTCATGGCCTAAACCCATAGAGAATCTTGACTAGCTTGCTTGTAGGTTACAGGTTCCTGTATTCTAGAAACATTTGCTACCAAATCCATGTAAGGTAAGGTAAATGTACGATGAATGGAGGAAGGGAAAAGGATGTCACCTTCATTATTTGAGAATTCAGAAGCACAACCATTGGAAGTTACAGTAGCAACAAAGTCCCTTAGCCAAGCTGGTTTATGGGTAATTCGATTGCTTCTTCTAAGTGGTAATAGTGAGGGTTCAGTAACAAGTGTTGGTGTTTGGTTTGAGTGTATAGTGATGTCACGACCCAAAACCGTGGGCCGGATCGGCACTAGGACCTAGGTAAGCTTAAGGCACTCGAGGCCCGTAGTAAGCCTAAATTATCACAATCCATCCCTATTTTCATTTGACTATCAGAATAGTAAGCTCATATTATGATATTTTTCATAAGACAATCAGAGTTAATAATATTTGACCCAGCATTAGTATTAAGTACTATTCGCAGCTCGGGCCCATATCCATATAATAAAAATATTTTCTCATACAAATATTTATTTGTCATAATATGTTCAAACTGTTCCTATTATACAGTCTCCCAAATAGTCATTTACACT
>CANUEX010049188.1:0-26276 GCA_948099535.1 Jatropha multifida
GCATGCTCGGATTTAATGCCATTCTTTTATATGATGAGCTATGATCATATGCTAGGCTTGGATGCCATTCTGGTAAGCGGACACACTTACATTCTGGTGGTGCTTTCACAGACCACATTCTGGTGGCGCTTCCACAGGCCAAATTCTGGTGGTGCTTCCACAGACCACATTCTATTTGGACATTTATATGACTGAATCTGATTATATTTCTTCCAGAATGCATATGGGCCTAAACTAAAAATAATTCTATTCCGTTATGAAGGAAAAGGAAATGCATTTATGAATATAAAATTTCTCTTACTTTTGTTAAATCTTAAACTTATTTTTATGAAATAGCCCCATTATGCTTTTCAAATATTTTAACTTAAATGGCACGTCTTCGATACATAATATATATGTGATTCGTATATTCTTTAAAATTGTACTTGAGACTTGTGCCTCAGCAACTCTAGTTTTTTTTTTACTCGATATTTTTTTAGCACCACTGAGTCTTCCACTCAGCGCGTTGATTTTCATCACGTGTAGGTTGTGAGCGGTGGGTGCTACTTGAAGACCCAAGGCGAAGAATTAGAGAGGAAATTTTATTTTGGGTAGAACATGTAGTAGGATGTAAATTATGGCATGTATAATATTATTGTAAAAGATTGAGGTTGTAAATATTGAATTGTAAATTAATGAGATTTGGGATTATTTCTAATGTTTGTGATTTATATGAGAATTTAAAGTGAATGATAAATAGCAATTGTTCTATGAATTGATGATACTATATTAAGATAGAATCTATGATGAATGTTATGAATATATAGAAGTGCTACGTGATTTGTTGTTCTTATTTGGAGTCTTGGGATTTGGAGGAATGAATATTGGAAGTGCTTTGTTTTCTTTGTGTGGCAAGTCAATTTTTAGGGGAAACTCTTGCAAATTTTTCATAGGAATTTCCCTAAGCTTTTATTTACGTATTTTAAAATAAAAAAGTTATTAAAGTACTACTTGCCACCTTATGGAAACACAGTCATTTCTAATATATATTTTAGACTTTTAGGTGGGGTAAGACAATGCTCTGACACTGAATGTGGCATTCGTCGTCTAGTCCTCCGAGATTGGGCGGTGGGTATTACGTACAGTAATGACCATCCCTTTCCAGGTAATGGATGTCCCGGCTTGCCTCAACCTGCTTCTAGGAAAGTCGTGGATTCATAAGGCTAAGACAGTAGCCTCTTCTATATATTAAAAGTTGAAATTCCCCTATGGAAATGCAGTGGTAACAATCAAAGGGGACTTGGCGAAAAAATAAAATATTCCCTCTTTGGTCCCACTATTGGAAATTCAACTAGAGCCAATAGTTTAGCCATTCTCAGGGTTCTCCTTCAACTCAGTTTAGTTTATTGAGGAAGAACCCGATAAAGAAATATTTCTAATGGACTTCGATCCTTATAGTAACCCTATAGTGGCTAATATGTTGAAAACCATGTGTTACTTTCCAAGAATGGGACTGGGTCGCAACCAGTAGGATATGGCTTCCTTTACTGAGTATCTGATTGCTAAGCCTCCTTTCAGTCTAGGATTCTTGTCGACAAGTGAAGACCGAGAAGAGGCAAAAAATGCCAAATAGAAGGTGACAATGAAAGGTGAACCAAGGGACATTCTGATGCGCCTGTACTTTAAAACCCTTAACGGTTACTTTACCAAAGAGGGGGAATCAAAACCCTACTATTTCTTTCAAGAACCATGGTATTGCCCTTTAACCAAAAGACTAATCCTTAGTTTTGAACTTCTTTTTTATGTCAGGCTCTTTGTAATAGACCATGAGCCTCACTTCAAGTTCTAGACAGATATGGAGGACAACATGGAGACCTCTCTCTTTGACCTCTACATGATAACTGATCAAGTGGAACCAAACCCCACGAACCTCATATAACTCATCCAAGAACCTTTACAGAATTGGTACCTATGGCAGTGCATAGAACAGTCTACCTTCCTTGTACCTAAACCTGAACTTGAGTCATAAACAGAACTTGAGTCAAAGTCCAGTTCAGAGTCTTTTGAGTCATCTGAGTCTTCTTTATCTTCCTTGTCAAAAATAGGAGACCTCTGTGTAGAACTCAGTGCAAATGCCAATCATGGAACCTTTATCAATAATAAAAACTTTTAGTTTTCTTGTTACCCTTTCTCCACCCTGAATGAGATTGTTGGCAAAATAGAAAATGAAAATGAAAAAGAAATGAAAAATAAAAGAACAAATAACCATTGGCATAGAAAATGCACCAAGGCATACATTTATTATACATGAATGTGATTGTAAACAGGATTTGACAGAGCTTATCAAGTAGTATTCAGATTGCTTTGCATGGACAACCAATGATATGACCGGCAGCCAAGTTACTGGAGAACAACTTCATTAAAGCCATTGATTGTCTGACCTTGTTGGCCAACATAGTACCAGTTCCCAAGAAAGATGGCAAGATCAGAATTTGTATTGACTACTAGGATCTGAACAAGGCCTATCCTAAGGGTGACTTCCCTCTGCCACATATCGACCTGCTTGTTGATAGAATGGCAGGGTCCAGTGTGATTTCAATCATAGATCTATATGCGCGGTATAATCAGATATCGGTCAATCAATCAGACAAGTTGAAGACTTCATTCATCACAAAGTGGGGTACTTTTTACTACAGGATGATGCCGTTCAATTTTAAAAAATGCTAGTGCCACCTATTAGAGGATGACCACCGCAATCTTCCATGACTTGATGCATAAGACTATGGAAGTATATATTGATGATATGGTTGTCCACGCCAGGGATAGGCCAAGTCACCTAATTGCCCTTGAACAGTTCTTCTCCAAACTTCGACAATACAATCTAAAACTCAACCCCACCAAGTGTCTCTTTGGAGCTCCATTTAGTATCTTCTTAGGCTATATGGTATCCAAAAGAGAGATTGAAATTGATCCAACAGAATCCAAAGCCATCATCAAGATGCAACCTTCTAAAATAGAAAGGGAGATCAAGGGGATTTTTAGGTCGCCTTCAATACATAAGTCGGTTTATCTCACAGCTAGCAGACACTTGTGGGCCGATATTTAAGAAATTAAGAAAAGATGCTCCAAAGGCTTGGGATGACTAGTGTTAGAAAGCCTTTGAATAGATCAAAGCATACAAACTCAACCCTCCTATTCTCCAGCCTCTCAAACCTAGAAAGCTACTCCTCTACTTATCGGTAACAGATGAAGCCATTGGGGCTATGCTAGCACAGGAAGCATTAGATTCCCACAAGGAGAATGCTGTTTACTATCTGAGTAAGAAAATGTTGGAAATAGAACTGAAGTACAGCAAGATCAAACAAATCAAGGCATGGGTTTGCATCAAGCTCTAGCATTATCTCTGCTCCTACACTACTAACATCATTATTGACTAGAGTCCCTTAAAAATATCTCATGGAGAGGCCAGTTCTGGACAGTAAGATGGCTAAATAGACCACTATCTTCGCAACATTTGATCTAAAGTTTGTTGCAAAGAAAGCAATCAAAGGCAGTGTGATAGCATATCACTTAGCCGCATCTCCCAGTGATGCCGATGTAGTAGACATAAGGTTTCCGGATGAGAACATCCTGTAGATTCAGATAGATCAATGGAAGATGTATTTTGACGGGGCTGGTAACCATCAGAGTTATGGCATTAGCATGGTCTTAGTAGCTCCAAATGGAGAACAACTATCCTTCAGTATTAAGTTGACATTTCAAGTCACTAATAACGAAGTAGAATATGAAGCCTGTATAGTTGGATTAGAAGCAGCTCTGAGTGTTGAGGTCAGACGTCTAACAATTTATGAGGACTCCATCCTAATAGTATCTCAAGCACTTAAGAAATGGAAGACCAAAGAGTAGCATTTGATCCCATACCTCCAGCGCCTAAATCAATTGGCTCAACAGTTTGAAGAATTGTCTTTACACTACTTGCCTCGGACCAAAAATCAATTTGCCAATGTACTAGCAACACTTGCCTCCATGGTTGATGCCAACCTCGACATGGTCATCAACCCCCTGAATATTCAATTCACCAATAGCCAATCTATTGCTGCATCTCCTGCTCGCCGATGGTAAGCCTTGGTACTGTGATATTCTGACATTATTAGATGAGTAAGAATACCCTGAAGTCGCCTCTAAGTCTGACAAGTGAACCCTCTGAGAGCTATCAAAGAGTTACTTCTACAAGGATGGAATCTTGTACAAGTGGACATGGAACTAGGCACATCTAAGGTGCGTAACTAAAGAAGAAGCTCAGCAAATCATGGAATGGGTACATGGCAGAGAAGAGGGCCCCCACATGAATAGAATGGCTTTGGCCCATAAGATTACCAATTAGGGTTATTATTGACTTACCATGCGATCAAACTTGATAACTTATCAATTTAGCATAAAACGTCATATATTTGATTATTTTCTTTGGGTGATTTGTGGTTAAAATGGAGATTTGTCACTTGGTTTTCATATTTCCCATAGGATATGCTAGATTCGATGAAAGGAAGCTTTGGAGGTTAATTTCGTGAAGTTTTGATGAAGCTATCAAATTGGTGCTAAGTCCTCAAAAAGCCTTTGGAAGTCTGCGGTTAGTGCATGGGCCAGCACAGAGAGAGATCAATCTAGGAGAGAGAAAAACTACTGGAAGTTTCTGTATAGCGCATGGGCAAGCGCTATGAAATCAAACCCGCAAGGGGGAGAAATGCTGCTGGAAGTCTTTGCGTCACGCTTGGACAAGCGCTATGGGGTTGGACTTGGAAGAAAGAGAAATGTTGCTGGAAGTCATTGTATAGTGCTTGGGCGAGCACTATGCAGTCCGCACCCGCAGCTGAGAGAAAAGCTCTCGGAAGTTTTGTAATAGCTCTTGGGCAAGTGCTAAAGAGATACGACCTGAATTTTTGCAAATCTTACCAGACGCGAGGAAATCTTTTAAGTGCAAGCTGGCCCAATGTTTTAGGGATTTTTAAATTACTTAATTAATATTTTAGATTTTTAAAAGATATTATTTTATTTGGAGGGATTTCTTTTCTACTCTATATAGAGGATTATAAAACGGGGATCTGGGTCTCTTCACTTTTCATTTTCTATGCTTAGAATAAAATAACAGATTTGTTTTTATTTATCATGTTCTTCACAGCAATGAGCGGCTTAGCTTAATATTTTCAGTCAAGGGTTGATTTCAAGTAGGAATTCTTCACGATTGTGAGATCTAAACGCGATAAGTATATTCTTTAAATTTGATTGGCTTTTTTGTGTTTTCTAAATTTATGAGAAACCCCATCTCTATTGTCTTCTTGTTGTTTGTTCAATAAGGGCCCATTATTCAATCTATAGGAAAGCATATAGTTATCAATAAGGTTGAGATTTGTATTGTCTAACTGAATTGAATAAGTAGCAAATAATATAATTTGATTGTGACCAGGCCTTCGGATTATATTATGAAAACCCACAATCTGTTTTAACTGAACTGCGCTTGTGAGTTTGTTGAATAGTGCAAGGTCTTTCTAGTTTGTATTGCTGTTAATGAATTAAATTCTATCGCTTCTTTAGGGTTGTTCGCTAATCAGGGATTATTCTAGTGCGTTGTCTGTTTAATCTAATATTACGAAAAGATTTTTTGGACGCTTGTCCAAAGATTATAACCTATTAGTCTTTCAATTTTTAGAGTTATCTTTGTATCAATGATCGATTAAGAGAATCCTGTCTTGTGAGTCACCCTTGGCTGAATCATTTCTTCTATTGATTTTAATATTTATTTTATCACTTTCTGTTACTTAGTTATTTTTTTTCAATTGTTATTCGATCAAAACCCCCATTTTATTTATTTGTCTTTATAAACTGGTTTCAAATTAAAAATCAGGTTTTGTTAGTCTCTAGTGTTCGACCCTTCTTTCCCTATCTATAATTTATCTAGATTAGGAAACCAGGAATTATTTTTCATGGCCTCGAAACCCATCAAATTTTTGCGCCATTGCCTGGGACTAATCTAAATCCGATTTCTTATTTTGATGACCAATTCTGAATAAGCTAATTTAGATTTTTATCCAGAACTTGAGAAGAGAGCCCATGCATTAAGGAAAGCAGCAGGACAGCGAAAGAAACAAGCAACCACGACATCCACACTTCTTTTAGACAAACCAGCATCTGAACTTTCAGCAGAATTCATTGGAGAAGGAGCTCAATCTAAAGGAGAAGACACCATGGCTAAAGAACAAACAGTGTGTGACATCCCGACCCAGCAAAGCGATCCTAAGAGGGCGGATAAAGAGGGTTTCTGGCGAACTTCTAAGATGGCAAACTAGCTAGGGTAGTGGAATGCAGGACATAGGAATGAATCGGATCATATATTGAAAAGGGGGTAACTAATCGTCAGAGGTGCCTTTTGGTGAAATGGCTGGAGAGTTTGAAGAACTCTTGGGTTAAGCGTGCTCGCTTGACAAAAATCCTAGGATGGGTGACCTCCTGGGAAGTTCCCATTTCACCTGCGGAACAAAATCGTGCGGGTCTTTTCGATTTAGTATGGGATGGATCCGGCCTGATCTAAAGCGGACAATTCCTCTAGTGTTTGGAGTCAGGGCGTTACACAGTGAGACAGCTACACGCACCTCCAATGGAGCAACAACCTCTTTGCATCACTTATCCAACTCTGGAGATGGCATTTAAGTTGAAATCAGGTTTAATACACCTACTTCCATTTTCCACGGGTTGGAGGATGAAGAAACGAATAAGCATTTGAAGGAGTTTCATGCAGTTTACTCAAGCATGAGACTGTAAGGAGTAACAGAAGAATAGATCAAGTTGAGGGCGTTTCCGTTTTCCTTGTAGGATGCCGCAAGGGAGTGGTTGTTCTATTTGCCCTCTGGATCCATCAGATCATGGGAGGATATGGTCTGACTTTTGCTGGAGAAATATTTTTTGGCCTCAAGAGGAGCTTTGATCCGAAGGGAAATCAATGACATCAAGCATAAGGATGCGAAAACTCTCCATGACTATTGGGAGAGATTCAAGCAACTTTGTGCTAGCTGCCTGCAACATGGAATTACTGAACAACCACTTATTCAGTATTTCTATGAAGGAATGCTAGATTTAGAGAGAAGAATGGTTGATGCAGCGAGTGGAGGAGCCCTTGTCAATAAAAATCCTCGAGAAGCCCGAGAAATCATATCTACCATGGCCACCAACACACAACAGTTTGGTAGACGTTAAGATGTGCCAAGGAGAGTCAATCAGGTAAGTGATTCTAATATTGAGCAAAAACTTAATGCGCTAACAATTATGGTTCAAAGTATTGCTATAGGTATGTTTCCTCAGGCTAAAGTATGTGGAATCTATGCTTACCATGGACACACGACTGATATGTGCTCGACGTTGCAAGAAGGTGATCAAGAACAAGTAAATATTGTAGGCGGATTTCCTAGCCTGCCTTAATGAAAGTACCATCAATACTCAAACACATACAACCCAGGATGGAGGGATCATCCGAATTTCAGCTATGGAGGAAGGCCACAAAACATGTAGCAATTCCATTATGTGCCACAGCAGCAGCACCCTCAAGCAAGCTCTAAATCAGGTATGTCTCTTGAAGATATAGTTAAGTCACTTGCTACTAACACTTAATAGTTTCAGCAAGAGACAAGAACCAACATTCAGAACTTGGAGAACCAAGTGAGTTAGTTAGCTTCCTCTTTATACAAATTGGAGTCGCAAGGGAAGCTACCTTCTCAAACCGTTGTCAACCGCAAGCAAAACGTGAGTGCAGTCACTTTGAGAAGCGGGAAGGAGCAGGTGACCCCAAGTCATAAGAAGGAATGTAGCGATTCAAAGAAAGAAGCTGAAGAGGAGAAAGAGATCCAGTAGACTGAGAACTCAGAGTTGCGCTTGCCCAAGCCTCCGCTACTGGTGACACAGCCTCCTTTTCCTAAAAGGTTAGCTAAATCGAAGAAGGAGAAAGAAGCAAAAGAGATCCTTGAGACTTTTCTCAAAGTAGAGGTAAATATTCCATTATTAGATGCAATTAAACAAATTTCTCATTATGCAAAATTTTTTAAGGAACTTTGAACTAACAAAAGGAAGCTAGCTGGTTTTGAAAGGGTGAGTGTAGGGGAGAATGTTTTCGCCATGTTGTAGAAAAAATTAGCCCCAAGTGCAAGGATTGAGGTATGTTTGCTATCTCTTGTAAAATTGGCAATATTGGTATTAAAAAGGCTATGTGTGATTTAGGTTCGTCCATAAATGTTATGGCACTGTCAATTTATTCTAGTTCGAGAGCTAGTCCATTGAAAAACACCTCTGTTGTGATTCAACTAGCTGATAGGTCTATAGTGTACCCCGAAGGGGAGTTAGAGGATGTGTTACTGCAACTTAATGGATTAATATTCCCTGCTGATTTTTATGTGTTAGATATGGAGGATGATAGATCCCCCGCTTCTTCTAAAATTTTACTAGGGAGACCATTTCTTAGCATAGTTAGGGCGAAAATTGATGCACAGGATGTTACACTTACCATGGAGTTTGATGGAGTTATAATCAAATTTAATGTGTATGATGCCATGAAATATCCATGTGATGTCTCCCATGCTTGTAGTGTTGATATTATCGATCCTTTGACTCAAGATCTTTTTGAGCATGATGTTAATGATGCACTTAATGTAGTGATTTGCAGGAGTATTGACATCGACAACCTAGGTAAGCTTGAAGAAAAGTTTTCATTCGACGAAACATTGCAGGAAGTTGTGTATGAAATGGAGGTGACTAGCCTTTGAAACTAACATTTCTAATTTGGAGTTACCTTCTTCTCACACCAAGCTTTTCCTTCTATTTTGCAGGCACCTAAGTTAGAGTTAAAGCCTTTGGCCGATCATTTGAAGTATGACTACTTGGGTGAGGGAGAAACACTCCAAGTAATCATTTCTAAGAAACTCAGCAAGGTGGAGGAAGAAAAGTTGGTCTAGGTTTTGCGCAAGCATAAAAAGGCTACTGGATGGACCATAACTGACATTAAAGGGCTGAGCCCATCGGCGTGTATGCACCGGATTCTATTAGAGGAAGGAAGTAAGCCAAGGAGAGAAGCTCAAAGATGCTTGAACCCACCAATGATGGAGGTTGTGAAAAAGGAGATTCTGAAGTTGCTAGATGCAAGTGTGATCTATCGAATTTCAGATAGCAATTGGGTGAGTCCGATGCAAGTTGTACCCAAGAAAACAAGTATAACTGTAGTTGAGCACGACGATGGAGAGTTAGTGCCCACTCGAGTCCAGAATGGGTGGAGAGTTTGCATAGACTACAGGAAGTTGAACGCATCCACCATAAAAGATCATTTTCCACTTTCTTTTATTGGCCAGATGCTTGAAAGGTTAGCCGGACATTCTCACTATTGTTTCCTTAATGGTTATTCAGGTTTCTTCTAGATCCTAGTTGCACTTGAAGATCAGGACAAGACGACGTTCACATTCCCTTTTGGTACCTTTACCTATTGACGGATGCCATTTGGACTTTGCAATGCTCCAACCACATTTCAAAGGTGTATAGTGAGTATATTTTCAGATTATGTAGAAAATATAATAGAAGTTTTCATGGATGATTTCACTATTTACGGTGATTCTTTTGATGCACGCTTCGTTAATCTCACTAAGGTTTTGGAAAGATGCCTAGATTCAAAATTGGTTTTAAATTATGAAAACTGTCATTTGATGGTGGAACAAGGTTTGATTCTGAGCCATATTATATCTTCAAAGGGTATAGAGGTAGATAAGGCTAAAATTGACGTGATAAAATATTTGCCTTACCCCACCAGTGTGTGGGAAGTTTGTTCTTTTCTTGGTCATGCAAGATTTTACAGGTGTTTCATCAAGGACTTTTCAAAGATAGCACAACCTTTGTGCTAGCTACTTCAAAAGGATGCGTCGTTTGAATTCAATGAGGCATGCACAAAAGCTTTTGATAAGTTAAGAGAAGAGTTGATTTCTGCGCCTATTATCCAGCCTCCAAATTGGGACCATCCTTTTGAGATCATGTGTGACGCGAGCAACCACGCCGTAGGAGCTGTTCTTGGACAACGAATTGGGAAGAATCCGCATGTGATCTATTACGCGTCAAGAACGTTGGATAATGCACAGTGCAATTACTCTACCATGGAGAAAGAGCTTTTGGTGATTGTGTTTGCATTGGAGAAGTTTCGATCCTACTTATTAGGGACTGGTTCAAAGTCCCTATCGCAAGGTTGTGTGTAATGGCATTATAAAGCAATAGTAACAGCCTTGTGCCTTTTGCTCCAATAATAGAATCTGGCACTGGTTCTATAATCTGTGTGTCCTCCAGATCCCTGCCCCTTTTTTTGGAAGTGGAAGTTCCTTCTACACTATCTAAGACTACCATAGGTTGGTAATTTAGACAAGCCATTAAATATTTTTCCAAATAACACTTGGTGCAGAGCTTACTAGTGACATACATTTCTCCATGGAGATCAATGTTATAGAATTGAAAGATTGGAGTTAGAAATCCTCCAAAAGGTAGACAAAAACATTTTTCTTTGATTTTATTCATATAAAAAATAACTAAAGTAGGAAGGTTTATCTTTTGTTTTGCTAAAAGCATAGAAATAAAGAACATATTAGATCTCCTAAGATGGTAGATCATAAGTTCTCTTTGAAAAATGTTACGAACACAAAAATGATGAATAAAACTAGAAAGAAGAGGCATTTTTCTTATTTTGGGAATATAAGCTAATTGTAAAGAGTTATCATTTAAAGCTATCTGAGTTTGTCTTAGGGGGGTTAAAGGTTGTTCTGACTACTCTATTAAAGATTGAAGAATCCACCCCTCATTTGGAATTCCAGGTAGATGAGATAGAAGGCCTGCATCTACCTTGATCTCCTGACCTTTAATGTTTTATGTCAGGGCATTAGTATTAGGATCATACTCAAGATTGGCATAAAATAACCTTACCAAGCATGGATATATGCAAACACTTTTAGTTAATAAGCCATGCCAATTTTGAAAATCAAAGACATCAAGCAATCCACTCCTTACACATATAGTCTCATTCTCAATAATCTCTGGAATGAGGACAGATTGTTTTAAAATTAACTCATACTTATCCCTTGCATTTTCATTTATGAAGTAATAGTTTGGAAGATCTGAACTAGGTCTTTCCTCAGAAACAAAAGATTCAAGATGAGGAAAGGAAGAATCTATTTGAAGAAATAGGGAGATTTTGATTTTAAACAAGGATATGAAGCTTCAATAATGGAAGATTGGAGTACTTAGTATGCATGAAATGTGAGGGTTTAAATAGCCAAAAATGAGTTATTAGATAATAATTTGCTTCAAACATTAATTATTGACAAGTGATGTTTCGAGTCTTTTGAGTCAAGGTTTGAAAATAGAGGTTTATAGCCTACAAATATTGAATATCAAAGATTTCCTTGAGAGATGTGCTCTAATCTAGCATTTCTCTCTCATCCTCAATGTATTTCTTTTCTTTTCTTTTTCTTTACCTGTATTTTCTTTTATATAGTTATTAATACTTATTTTAAATTTCTAAGTATTATCACTATTACTATTTAATACATGAATTCAATAGTTGTCACATTAATCTTTATTCTTATTGATTATATTTAATTAATTAATTTTTTTTCTATCAATATTAGCAAGTAACTAATCTTAATTATATATTATAAACACCAATACTCATTGTTAAAGTTTACAACTTTTCTTTGTGCCAGGTTTGACAATGAAGATTTCTTGTCTATAATCTTTGAATATTAAGATTTCCTTGATATTGGTGCTTCTCTCATTATCATCAGAGTGTGCTTTTCTTTGTGTTAATTAATTTTTTTTAACTACTTACTATTCTTTGTCTTCTTTATTCTCTTCTCAGTTCTTTACCTTTAATTTTCTCCATACTTCTATTAAATACCAATAAATACTAAATAGAGGTTAGCAGTTGCTAATCAATAATGTTTTGACTAATAATTATTGGTGTCAACAACAACTTTTCTTTTTCTTTAAAACTTTCTTCTTATTTTTCTTATACACTAAAAGGTATATATATTTTAATACATTTTCAATATCAGTGATTGCTAATAACTTGTTTTTTAACTAATAATTACTAATGATTTATGCCAATCATTGTAGTCTCCTAGTTTTCCTTTTTTTGTCTCCTTATAAGTCTTTGTTATATTTTCACTTTTTTCCTTAAATTTTCTCTCTTTGTTTTTCTTTCTGATTCTATTTCTTTCCTTGCTTTTATTTATTCAGTACCATGTTTGCATATAACCTTAGCATTGCAGAAGAATAATGGTTGATCATGCCAAAATTTATCCATATATACTATGGTTCTTAGTAATTATGGAAGTAAAATTTTAAAATTTTCATGTACTTATTCTCTTTTATTCATCTAAGGAGACTTTACAATTTCATATACTTCCTAAATGCTTTCACAAATTACTAAATAAGAGAATAAATCATACTTTTACGTTTGGCTAAGACATAAAAGCACTCTTTTTCCCTTATGCATATCAAAATCTTATCCATATGACAATTTAACATAACTTCAAAAAGTTTATACAAATAACAATTTACATTAATGTATACATTCACATATTACAGGTCATATCTGAAATCATTTACATCATAAAATTTTTAGCATACAGAAAATACATCTATGAACTTATATCAACTCATAGCGTTTCACTAGTCCAATCATACATTTCAAATCGCCTCCTAATTCATTTGCCCTAAACTTATTCACAAACACACATATCACAAACACAAGTATCATATTCATAAAGATTATATTATACTTCACTGACTCAGTATACCATCTTATTATAAAACCAACTAATTTAATAAAAATATTTATACCAGTCAATCTCTTATAATGTCATATTCATATTAAAATATCATTTTATGAAACTTAATTCAATTATAGATAAGTATTAATCAACCATATATATTTAATAATAACAATAAAAGGAACGGAAATGTTCACCTCTATAATCCTGAAGATATCCTAATAATTTAATAATCTTACTAGATCCACATCAGAGAGGGAGATTTCAGTCCAGACTTAAGTGGCATGAAACAGTACTACAGACATTTCACTTACAAATAAAATTCTTATTTTCTTATTTTCCAGAACCACTTAAACCAATAGCTCTGATACCACTAAATGTAACATCCCCTAACCAGTCCTGTAGGACTAGACAGTGAGTGTCACATTATGTGCCAGAGATGCATAATTACTTAACACATTCATTGTTCCTTATTTGTGTAAAGAAAACAGCTTAATAAAATGATGATATATTCAAAATCCATTTAGACTTAAAATTTGTTTATCTCTATAAATAAGTATATATTTAAGAAACAGTTTATTTATGAGAAAGTATAAATGTTATATACATTTAAAGACTTAATAATTATTGGAAGTTTTTGGAATACTAAAAATGTTATATCTGAAGTTTGTAAGACATTTATTAAAATAGCACATGTAAAACATTTAAATATATGTGATACATAAAAACAAATACCTTAAAGAAGTTAAAGCATGAAACTCATAAAATTCTAATATTCTAATATGGCATCCAAACATATAATTTTTAAATAATGGAATATAAAACACAAGTTTCATATAAAACCTTAAATTATAATATTTAATAGCCATAATGATAACACATATAATTTAAAACAACAAATGACAAGTTCACTTTAGTTATATAACTACTATCCAACTTAAAATACATTTACTCTAATTAAATTCTTTTATACCACATGCCAAGTTCAGAGTACTTTCATGCTCAAGTCAGCTGACATATTCTCCTCCATCTTTGATGCTGATATTGGGGTTTGAATCATGACTATCCACAATCTTCAACCTACGTGTGGAAAATTTCACACGCTGAGTATAAAACTCAGTGGTGCTTATTACATACATTAATTTAAACATAGATTTTGAAAAGATATATTTTAGAAATGACTTATAAAATTATGAATAATTATTGCTAAAAACAATTACAATCATATTACTCAATTTAAATATCATATCACTTATTCTTATTATTAAAAATATATAATAAACTAGAATCACATAACGAACTTATTAACTTAATTTCCTTATCTCAAAATCATATTTTTCTTAAAGGACTCAAATACACTTAGGAGAAAATGAAAGAGATAAGATTTCAAAAATATCAAAATAACAAAAATGAAGCATGTGAAAGCGCCCCTAATGGCCTGTGAAAGCGCCACACATAATAATAATAAGCGTGTTCACTTATTCATAAGCCATCCAGAGCCTAGCATATGATCATAGCTTCCATATAACAGAAAGTGAAAGCCAAGCATGCTCATGTACCAGAATAAATCAAATCATATAACAGATTCACATTAAGTGTATTGAGTCTAAAACTTATTTTCTTATTATTTCATAACATCTCGTACAAAACTCATTTTCCATACATGGTACACATACTCAAATAGTTATTAATTCACTATGTTTAACATAAGAGCTGCACATAAACTTATAGTACTTAATATTGTTTATAAGTCTACTTTTTATTGCATTTCATAAATAAAATATTTGACACAATTTCATCAATAGTTCTTTCATAGTTAATAAAATTTCAACAACATTTCCTCTATACATAGAACCATCACTATTATCCAACAATATACAAATAAGCATCAAATCACAACCCAAATCCACGGGCAGCCATTAACAATATTTTTCCCATCCTCCATTTAACAACATCAATTACAACTTAGAATTATCATTCAAAATCATAATTTAGCTTATACGATCAACATACATATAAATCATATATAACAATACACCATCACATTTAATTTCTACATAAATTCATAATTGTACTCAAATTCAAATCAATTTATTTAATAATTCAATTTACTAGTCCTTAATACATAGACTAAATTGAAGTTTGATACCTAACTCCATCTAAGGCAGAAATACATCTCTAGGCAATACATCTCTAGGCACAACATACTTCATTTATAAATTTAATTTACTCAACTTTACTAAGTTATTAAATATATAATTTATTACAATTCGGATATCAATTTACTTAACTAATTCTGGATTAACAAATTTCACAATCATATTTAATTATAACCACAATTTCTCAATAAAAATTATATTTATTTTAACTTCAAAAATATTTAAATTAATGTATAAAATAAGCACTAACCTCTAGATGAAAAATCTAATTATACTGTTGCGTTCACCGCATCGAGGAGAGCAGTCTGCCTTTTAAATGCCTTGCCGGTGCTGCCACCGAAACCACCATAGACGGTGGCTGGAAAATCAAAGTCACCGGATTTACACAAACAACACATCAAAACGTTCAAATTTTTACATAGAACTCAATCCCCAAATCAATTTTGTCATCTAGTGTCTAATTTTATCAAAACACCAAATTTTATACAAATCAAAACCAAACTTTAAATCTTTGATCAATGGCTTAATCTATCAAAATCAGTCAAATTAAGCCTAATAGGGGTGGATTATAGACTGACCTAAGCTAAGAGGATTCACCGGCAATGCAGGATCTCGCCAGAAAATGGAAGAAACGCTGCTGTCAAGAGGCAGCAGCATCGCACGAGAGAGGCTCAAGTCCTCACCGCTGTAGGTCCATTGGCGGAGGAGAGAGCTGGAGTCAAAGTTAGCGTCGTCTGGATCACTGGTGTTCTCCTCGTTCTCGTCAGGTGGTGGCCGAAAAAGGGTGGGAAGAGGGAGGAGAATGGTGGCATCGGGAGAGAGTTGTGCGAGAGAGAGAGAGAGCTGTGTTGTTTTTTTTTATTTGTCTTAATCTCAAATATGTGTTTTTAATTTCCATAGTCTTATTTTGACCAAAATTTACCAAGTATTGGTATTAGTCATTACATTTCTTATGTTCTCTCACATATTCAAAATTGATGTTTTATTAATAATTAGGAGAATATTTTTAGTGAACAACTGTAATTATTTATCATTATTATTTTGATCAATATTTATAAATAATCAATTATAATTAATTTGATCAAGATTTACTAATTATTTAATTCCTTATATATTAATTTGTAAGTGAGGATAATTATTAATGGGTATCATTTAGAATAATTTACATATTCCATAATTAGAGAACATGCAATCAATTTAATCATTTTATGGAATTAAATCAGTATCCGAAAATTGGGATGTTACAATTAAGGCCCATACATGAACTGAGAATAAATGGATTATTTAGTTGTCGAATGTGAAAGTTAGGTATGGTAACACTGTCAAGTGATACTTGTGATATGAGTCACTCTATTTTAGTAATTACACGAGTTGTGTGAAAATTTCCTATATTGTAATTACATAATTGCTTGAAATACAAGTCACTTATATATATATTTAATTATGTGATTTCTTATGACGTGCATTACCTACGCTCACGTGAACTACTTGTCATAGAAGATACTTGAGTCGTGCTTTGTTATTTGGGATTGCAGATATGAATTGTTATTATATATCTTTGTTTATAATTTTGTAGATAGACGTGAAATTCCCTGAGATATTAATTTATTTATATGGATTTCATGGATAGTATGTGTTATCATACGTGTGTGTTTAAAACTATTTATTAAGTACCACTGAATTTTATACTCAGCGCGATAAATTTCTATCGCAGAGGTGGAAGATTTGAGTAGACTGAAGCGAGTCAAATCCTAGTATCAGAGGAAGAGGAGCTATCTTCAGTCGACTTTGAGTACGGGTTTATCCATGGACTTGGCATGTAGTAGGATTTTCTTTTATTTGAGAGAGTTATTTTGATTTGGGATTGTAAATGGCCACTTTAGTAAGTTTAGTTTTGATTGGTTTAATTGTCTTATAAATTTCAGTATTGGTTGTTATTTTTATGGTTGGAGGTTTCATAGAGAAACCATTCTTTTGAATTTAGATATTTTTATTGTCAGATACGGATTTTCTTTTAGACGTCTTGAGAAATATTTATTACTCATTTAATCATTTTTATTTTATACATTCAGGAGAATTGATTCCCTATTGTTAAAGAATGTTTTCAAAATATAAAATTGGGTTTAAACGGATAATTTTCTTTTTAATAATGGTCTTCTTGATTAATAGGTCATTCGCTCCTTTCTTAAAGGTTGGTTAACCATTTATTTTTGAACTTAGTTGAATTCTTTCTTCTAAACTATTGAAATCACCTGAATAAGCCTGTACATGCCTTCGGCACAAATGTGACATCTCCTATCGGTCCTATAGGATCGGAGAGGGGGTGTTACAGAGTGGCTGCGATGATTGTTGACGCTAAGGCCAGATCAAATTTTATGGAGATGTGACTGGTATGAGATTAGTCGATTTCTAGTTTAGTCAGTTAGATATCAGATGGTTTATCTACTTGGCATGGAAAACATCACATTCTATCCCGGTTTTAGGCTAACAAGATAGATGGGGCATGTTCAAGGGTTGCCACCAATTGGAGCTCCTTTTCGGGATATACTAATTTCTCCTTGGATCACTGTGGCTATACTAGGTAGCTTGTCAAAAGGGGCTGATGTGGTTGAGGCTAGAGTTTCTAGGGGCAGGACTGCTGCTTATGAGGCTTGGTGGGTTGCTGAACATGGTGACTGAGAGAGAGAGCATAGAGCGACTCTGACTTGGGAGTCGGATGCTAGACTCTGGGCAGTGACTGAGGTAACCCTAGACTCTATCCGATGGGTTGACCTAGAGGATTCTGATGACTTTAGGGAGATGCCTCCGAGGCAGCATAAACAATTCACCTAGTCCCTTTGTGCATGTTGTTGATAGGGTATGATTTTCTGCTTTTCGATTTTTTTTACTCAGCTTGTATTTTTTTAGGACTTTGAGATAGGATACTGACCCATGATGTATAGAGGGTTCAGTTGACACACTTTTGGCTTTTTGGCACTCTAGATAGTGGATACTCAAACAGTTGACATAGATAGATAGATGACAGAGATAGATGCCTAAGTGATAGGGCTTTTGCGATTGTCTCTTTACATAGCTTGTACTGATTTGAGATATGCAAAAGGGGAATCATTTTGACACTTTTCAAAAGGAAATTCAGTTTTATCCTTTATGAGATTGCCGCATTTAAGCCTTAATTATTGCTTAAGCTGCACTTTAAGGTTTTTAACCCAACAGGCTGCCCTAACTTTTACCTAAGCCATCCTTTCTAGTTTTCAACTTAGTGAGCTTTCAATTTTGCCTAAGCCACCTACCCTTGTATGTTTTTAACTTAGCTTGTTTTGATTTGATTTTTGCTTTTTTGTTAATTGGCATAGAAAATCTAGAATTTTCATGAAAAGAGGGGGAAAATGTGTTTTTATTATTATTGTGACCGCACCCACAGATTGGGCTACCTATGTATCTCGTAGTTTAGGAACATATTTTTGGGAGTTAGGTCATCATATTTCGGCTTAACGATGACATAAGTGACCAATATTTCTGGCGTTAATGCTTGAATGCATTCAGACAATGTATCTTTTAAGTTAATCCAAGTTGCATGGATGGTGAACTCATTGCTATCTATGTCAGACAAGATGACACTACCTCTAGAGAGAATTTTTTTCAGTATGCAAGGGCTTGCTCAATTTGGCCTTAATTTATCCTGAGGATCTTGCATGGGAGCTCTGATTTCTTTGAGTACAAGATAGCCCTTTTTGAGTTTTCAATCCCGGATTCTCTTATTGAAGTGTCTGGCTATTATCTATTGCTAGCTCTAAATCTGATTAACGGCTTCTAGCCTTTCCTTGTTAATAGCATTCAACTGATTATGATAATTCTAGATCTACTCTGTTTCGGGTAGCTGACTTTCTCTCATGACCCTGGTTGATTTGATCTAAACTTCGATAAGGAGGACTGCTTCCATCCCATACACAAGCGAATAAGGTGTTGCCCCTGTTGGCATTCTGATGGAGGTTCTATATCCCCATAAAGCAAAAGGCAGATGTTCATGCCAACTTCTATGATTGTGAATCATCATCTGGAGGATGTACTGGATGGACTTGTTCGCTGCTTCGACTACTCTACTGGTTTGGGGCCTATATGGTGAAGAGCGATGGTGCTGGATTTTGTACTTAGTCATCAGGATGGAGACTTCTTTTTGGGAGTTAGACCCATTGTCTGATATGATCTCAAAAGGAACTTCGTATCTGCATATAATATTCGTTTGGATGAACTAAGCTACTTTCTTGGAGTTTAGAACATGATAAGAGGCAGCTTCTACCCACTTGGTGAAGTAGTTGATGGCTACCAAGATGCACTCATGCTAATTAGAGGACTTAGGAGTGATTCTACCAATCACATCAATGCCACAAGTCGCAAAGGGCCATGGTGTGGTGATTGGGGAAAGAGCTATTGGGGGCAACTTTTGAAGCTTTACATAAATTCTGGCATTTATGGAACTTCTGAATGAATTTGACACAGTCTAATTGCCTAGGAAGTCAATAATGACCCTGATTAGTGATCTTATGGGATAGAGCCATTCCATTCATATGGGGGCCTTATTCTTCGTCATGTACCTATTCCGTTATCTGTTGAGCTTCTTCTTCGGTTATGCACCTTAGATGTGCCTGATTCCATTTTCGTTGGTACAAAATACCATCGTTGTAGAGGTAACTTTTTTATGATCCCTGAAGGTCCTCTTGTCAGACTTAGAGGAACCTTTAGGGTATTCTTCCTTTTCTAACAAGGTTTAAATATCCAAGTACTAAGGCTTACCGTCGGTGAGCTAGGGATTACAGCAATAGGTTAGCTGTTGATGAATTTGAATATTCAGGGGCTTGATGACCATGTTAGGGCTGGCATCAACCATGGAAGCAAGAGTTACCAGTTCAGTGATGAATTGATTCTTAGCTCAAGGTAAGTAGTGGAATGGCAATTCCTCGAATTTTTTAGCCAACTAATCTAGGTGTCAAAGGTAGGGGATCAAATGCTATTCTTTAATCTTCAATTTCTTTAGTGCTTGGGAGACTATCATGATGGAATCTGCCTTAAACCATTAAGCATCTTATCTGAAAAATCAGAGCTGCTTCTAATCCAAAAATACAAGCTTCATGTTCCACCTCATTATTAGTGACCTAAAATGTCAACTTACTACTGAAGGGCAGTTATTCCCCATCTGGAGTTTTTATAACCACGCCGATGCCATAACCCTGATGGTTGGCAGCCCCATTAAAGTATATCTCCCACTGATCTATTTGAATCTATAGAATGTCCTCATCTAGGAACCTAATGTCTACTACATCAGCATTACTGAGAGATGCAGTTAAGTGATTTCTTATCACACTACCTTTGATTGTCTTCCTTGCAATAAACTTTAGATCAAATGCTGCAAAGATGGTATCCCATGTAACCATCTTACTGTCTAGAACTAGCCTCTCCATAAGGAATTTCAAATGACTCTGTTCAGTAATGACGTGAGTGGTGTAAGAGTAAAGATAATGCTGGAGCTTGGTACAGACCAAGCCAAGGCTAGGCAGAGCTATCCAATCCTATTGTACCTTAATTTTGTTTTAAACATTTGCTTACTCAGATAGTAAAAGGTGTTCTCCTTATGAGAATCAGGTGCTTCTTATGCTAGCATAACCCTAATGGCTTCATCCATCATTGATAGATAGAGGAGGAGTGGCTTTCTAGGTCTAGGAGGTTGGAGAACCAGAGGATTGAGTAAATGTGCTTTGATCTGTTCAAAGGCTTTTTGGCATTATTCATTCCAAATGTTCAGGGCGCCCTTCCTTAATTTCTTAAAGATCGGCCCACAGATGTCTAGTAACTGTAAGACAAATCGACTGATGTATTGAAGGCAGCCTAAGAACCCCCTAATCTAGTTTTTTATTTTAGGAGGATGCATCTCAATGATGGCTTTAGACTTTGAAGGATCAATTTCAATCCCTCTTTTAGAGATCATATAGCCTAGGAAGATGCTAGATGGAGGCTCGAAGAGGCATTTAGTGGGATTAAGCTTCAGATTGTACTGTCGAAGTCTAGAAAAGAACTGCTTAAGGGCAATTAGGCGGCTTGGTCCATCCCTGGTATGGACCACCATGTCTTCAACACACACCTCTATGTTCTTATGTATTAAGTCATGGAAGATCATGGTGCCCATCCTCTGATAGGTGGCACTAGCATTTTTCAGACTAAATGACATCATCCTATAACAAAAGGTAACCCATTCTATGATGAATGAAGTCTTTTTCTTATCCGGTTGATTGACAGGTATCTAGTCATACCCTGTATAGAGATTTGTGACAAAAATCACATTGGACTCTACCATTCTACCAACAAGGAGGTCAATATGTTGCAAAAGGAAGTCATCCCTTGGGACACACCTTGTTTAGATCCCGATAGTTGACATAGATTCAGATCTTACCATCTTTCTTGGGAATAGGTAGTATGTTGGCTAACCATGTTGGATAGTCAATGGCTTTGATGAAGTTATTTTTCAATAACTTGGCTATTTCCTCCTTAATTCTCAGAGAGATCTCTGGTTTCTACCTTCAAAGTTTCTATTTTACTGGCTTGATGTGATCATATGTAATAATCTTATGAATGGCAATGTCTGGATCTATACTAGTCATGTCACTTGCTATCCATGCGAAACAGTCTAAATACTGCCTGATGAGCTCTGTCAACTCTTGTTTACAATCACATTCGTGCACAATAAATGTATACTTTGGTTCATTTTTTATGCTAATGTTTATTTGTTCTTTTGTTCTTTTTATTTTTTCTCTTTTTCTTTTTCTATTTTGCCAGCAATCCCATTCAGGGTGGAGAAAGGATAATAAGAAAACTAAAACTTCTTATTATTGATGAAAGTACCACGATCAGCATTTACATTAAGCTTGACAAAGGGATCCCCTAATTTAGGTAGGGAAGATAGAGAAGACTCCGAAGACTCAAAAGACTTTGAACTAGACATTGAACAAGCCTTTGACTCAAGTTCTATTTATGACTCAGACTCAGGTTTAGGTAGAAGGAAAGTGGACTGCCCTATGCACTCCTCTAGGTACCAATTCTATAAAGATGTAAGCAGTTTGTGGGGTTTGTATCCATTTTATCAATATACATGCATAGGTCAAAGACAGATGTCTCCATGTTGTCCTCCCAATCAGTTTGGAGCCTGAAAAGAGGCTCACAGTCTTCTATTGAGAGCTTAACATCAAAGAGAAGTTCGAAACAGGATTAATCTTTTGGTTAAAGGACAATACTATAGTTCTTGAAAGAAGTAGTAGGGTTAAAATTCCCCTTCTCTGACAAAGTAACCATTAAGGATTTTAAACTATGGGCGCATCATAATGTCCCTTGTTTCACCTCTTATTCTTGCCTTCTATTTGGCATCTTCCACCTCCTCTCGATCTTCATCTGTCAATTTGAATCCAAGACCAAAGGGTGGTTTAGCGATTGGATATTCAATAAAGGAGGCCAAACCCCGTTAGTTGCGGCCTAGTCCCATTCCTAGAAAATGACACAAGGCTCTCAACATGTTAGCTACTAGGGGGTTACTGTGGGGTCAAAATCCGTTGGGAAGATTTCTTTATCCGATTCTGCTTCAATAAACTAAATTGAATCGAAGGAGAAGCTGGACAAGGGGTACACCTCTAGCTCTGGCTGAATTTCCAGAAGTGGCATCATGAAAGGAATTTTTTACCATTACCATCGTATTTCCATGGGACAACTTCAACATCTAATGCAAGGAGGAGGCTACGCCTTGTGAATCCATGATCTTCCTAGAAGGAGATTGAAATAAGCCGGGACATCCACTACTTGAAAGGGGATAGTCATGATTACGAGCTTGATTGTGACCTCTAGATCGGCCACACCCAATACCTATCTCCTAGTGTTGTCATATGCCCTCACTATTTGATCAGAAGACAAAATCTTCAGCAGATAGACCTAGGCAACTAGCCACTTTTAGGGGACAAACATTCAAAGCTAACCCATTGTCCACCAAAAACATAAGTATCGTCTTACCTCTTGCTTAGACTGTGATATATATAGAGCATGGTTTTGGTCTCCTCCAATGGTGATCTCATGGTCTGAAAAGTAGAGAGCTAATGCTAGAGGATTCCTTGTGATGGATGCCACTGATGCCTCTAGAGTAATATTAGTAGTTGTTTGACACTGATTCATGGCTTTAACTAGAGCCTAGCAGTGCAGAAAGGAGGACTGAACTAACCCCCATATAGAGATGTTAGCCTTAGTCTTCTTCAGTTGCTCTAAGACTAAATTTTTAGGCTGTGGTCGAGAGCTAGAATTGGGCATGTATTTGGCTAAGGTGGCTGGATTAGGTAAAGCTTCAGGAAGAGATGGGTGTTGCATCCCGCTCTAATTGATGGTGTCGATTTCCTCAAGTATGTCATTCAGGTCTATGACGCAGCATAAGTAGTCTAGAATTGGGATGATAAGGGAGCCTAAGTAAGAATCTAGCTCTT
This sequence comes from Jatropha multifida, assembly GCA_948099535.1. Classification (NCBI taxonomy): domain Eukaryota; kingdom Viridiplantae; phylum Streptophyta; class Magnoliopsida; order Malpighiales; family Euphorbiaceae; genus Jatropha; species Jatropha multifida. The sequence continues at coordinate 23,476 of CANUEX010049188.1, forward strand.
GGTGGATCATATGGATATTATTTTGTTGATGAGGGAGTGGATTGGTGTTTATGTTCGATCTAGTTGAATAAGGAGTATCTAGCCACTCTCTACCAAGTCTTGGATCTTGTGTCTCAAGGTTTTACAATCATTAGTCTTGTGCCCAAGTCCCTGGTGAAAAGAGCAGAAGGAGTTCAGGTTGTAGTGTTTTTGGATAGGATTTGGTTTGGGTCTAGGTTCTAGGGGTTGTATTAACTTGTCATCCACAGCCTTCTAAAAGATGAATGAGAGAACCCAAAGATCTATGAAGTTGCATCTCTATGTTTGTGCTACTGGTCTTGGTGAAGGAGGAGGTTTGGCCAGTCAGATTGGCCACCTTGTTGCCTTTTTAAGGGACGGGAGGAACTACATAATAACTGGCTTATGGCTTCTTGTATCTGGAGGAAGAAGCTTGATCCTCTTTAATCTGGCCTAACTAGATTAGGTCCTCTATTTTGGTGGTGATAGCAATGAGAGCCTTGAAGTTTGGAAGCACTACAAGAAAATTGCCAAATTGCGACAGACACTTTTGTCGCTAAATTTGCAACCTATTTGATACCGTTTTGTGACCAATTGCAACGATAAAATAACTATAAACTTTTCAATGAATTTGCGACCAATCTGAGACCGAATTATGACCAACTTTACGACTGCAAGTAAATCCGTCACAAACTTTGCCAGGATAAATTAGCGGGAATAGTTTATGACTGCTGACCATTGAGTAATTGAATACCTAAGCGCCATGTGTATTATGATGTTTAAAAAATTTGTGATGGATTTGTGATCGATTTGATAAATTTACGACCCATTTTTTTTCGACGTCAGCTAATTTGTTACCGATTTGCAATGGATTTGGTCGATCGCAATTTTTGAGAGTTACAAATACCAATTTCCTTCCTCGCGTGATTTGCTCTCCTCCTCTTCCTGTCTGCGTTCAGCGATTTTGTGGCTCTTCCTCTCGCTGTCCGCTGTCGTCTACCTTTCGTGTTCCATTTGCTGTTCATTGTTCCCCACCGTTCACTGCAATTGGTTGCCTGCCGTCTGCCGTTCACATTTCTCCGTCTAGGTTTTTCTTTTTTTCATTCATTTGAAGTTTTATTTGCTTTTTTTTTTGAAAAATCAGTGGCTTGTTGCTTTCATTTCTTGTGTTATTGTTGCTTTTGAAATTCTGTTACTGTTGTTTTAACTAGTTACTAATCAATAATAATTTATTGATCACTTGTCTCCATAAAAAATTTAGTTGCTAGATTAATTTATGATCGAAATCTGAAAACCTTGCGTAGAAAATTCTCATGTGAAAGCAAGTTATCCATTACAAGCGACAACCTTTTGAAAATTATTATACAATCACTGGACATTATAGATTTGAATTAAAGAGGACAATCCATCTGTGCAAACCATATGTGTGTCCTAAATTAGGTCACCAACCATATTTAATTCATCACTAATGGTACTCTTTTTCAGTTTGGTCTAGACCTTAAAAGTTTGGCTTAATTAATATAATGCAGAACATAATTATGCATTATTTTAGTTTTTTTTATCCTTTGTGAAAGTTTATAGTCGTAAACACTTTCTAGGAAATGGGAAATATCCAAATAATGCATCATGATTTGCATTTTTCTTTTTGAGTTTTCCTATTACGTTTTCTTATCTAGAAAAAAGTTGATTTCATTTATAACTATAATAAAGTTTGCATTATTTAAAATAAAAAAAAGGAAGTTATTTTATTTCTTTACATTTTCATTTGACTTTAATTGATTATAAAGTTAATTAGTTGACTTTAATTGATTTGAAGACGATTTCATTTTAGTCTGGACATTCATGTGTATATATTTTGTGTTTTTTAGTATGTGGTTGATATTATTCATTTTGAATTTTGGGAGATGTTTGACTGTCAAATTGTTCAATTGAGATTGAGATATTCATTTGAATTTGAATTTTTATGTTCTATTTTAATATTATTGATGCGATGGATTGAGTTTGATTGGGATGTTGCGTTTGTATGAAATGGAGGCCTAGTAATGGCCATAAGTTGGAGTTATAAGGTGTTTCGATTATAGAAGTGTTTTTTTTTCCCACTTAATTTAAAAATTTATATGGGGAAATATTGTCAAAATTCATTTAGAAATTAAATTACTAAATGCATAATAAATCAAAACGTTGCGTATGAATGTAGATGTAGAGATAGAAACCTTTGTTGCACATTCAATGTCTTTCTCATTTGTATAAAAGAGAAGACACTGAATTTTCCAAATTGGACAGTCTAGGAATGTTTGTGGGGAGATGCTGCAGAAATTCCATTTGGTGCATATTGTAAAGGAGTTGTTTCATGTTAGCTACTGAATATAGACATTTCTGGATGTGCTAGGTTCATACCAAATATAAAAGAAGTATGAATTTTGTTTGTTATAAGGATATGAACTCTGAGCGCAAGTTTATATAAACGAGCTTTAAGGTAATTAATAAGCCACTTTTACAATTTCACAAATGTTTGTGGATTATAAAAATATAACTTGTTCATTGTCTAAAAAATGCGGAGCGATCGAGAATGGATGTACCGGAGGTACGAGGTGAATGGAATAATAAGAAAAGAATTCTTGGAAGGATTGGATATGTTCATACAATTTGCAGTTGATAATCCAAATCACATGGATGGTTGGAAATTGAGATGTCCATGCAATGGTAAGAAGTGTCAAAATAGAGCATTCTTCAATGTTGATATAGTTAAGCTTCATCTTTGCAAGAATGGTTTTGTAGAGAACTATTATGAATGGATACATCAT